>ML784344.1:455708-476675 GCA_009831015.1 Picea engelmannii
TATGTATGCATGCCCCCAAATTGACACTTGTCATGTTGGAAGCTACTTTGGCCCACTTGTCTCCAGCTTTAGAACTCAGAATAACATAATTATCCATACTTTATACTTTAAAGAAATATTAATATAATATTCCTTTTTGGCTTAAGCTCCCTAGCTTAGCCCTTTTCCTTAACTTTTAGGCCCCTCCCTTTCCCTAACCAGTGGATTTTAGTCCCCCATCTCTTTTATCGTGGTTGGTCTGCGTGCAGCGATGTATCTTATATTAAATATGAGATATGTACGAAAATAGTCGCACTAGCCTTTAACATCTAGGCTCTCTGGCCTAATCAAAACATAAGCATCCTAGCTTATAATACTAGCTCACCAACCTATAAAACATATCAGATACACAAGGCTCCCTGGCCTCAATATCCTGCACACTTAATAGGCTGAGCACAGTATCCTATAACATGACCAATTCATCATTTTACTACACAGTACATGCGCACACTACACCATGGAAGATGCATGTCAAAATCTATAAAACAACTCACTAGCTTAAGTACATTTGCATTTACATTTATAATTTGGTTCAGCCTTAGGGATATTACAGTCCCCTCCCCTTTACTATGCACTATCCTCAGTGCATCATGTACCCATGTACAACTAAATTTCAAAAATCCTTAGTGCATTATATACCATGTACCATTCAAACTCTATAAAGTCTCCAAGCTTTAGCTATTGAAATCTTGTTACCCATCTGGTGCTCTACTTTCCGGCACTAATTCTGGTATATACACTGCAACTTGAAGTCAATTTCTCTATTCCATAGAGATAGTTCAGGAAATAATTCATCTCATTGTTCTTTATTACATGCTTCAATTAAACTTCATTGAAGCAACAACTAGATGTAGATCCATGACGTTCCACCTAGCCTTATATCTCACTGCTGATAAACTCTTAGCAACATAGCATTTCCAAGCATGGAATATGACTCCATCAAGAAAATGGCTTCCCAACATAACCACGACCCACAATCAATATCAGCATAGTCTAAGCCAAGGTAAAAAACCTCAACAACACTTCAACCAATGGTCTCTCTTCCCCACATGCTTGTACAACCAAAGGTAGTATGCACGTTCACTGTCCAACAGCTCCTTGGCTGCTCATATTCCTTTCTAGGCTCTAGTACAGGCCAGACAGGAAGTATCAGAGCACCATGGCTCCAACAGTTCCCACTTTAATCATTATATTTTCATCTCAGCAGCACTCCCACCAATCGTCTCTCTCTTCCCCACATTCCTGTACAACCCAAGGTAGTATACACCTTCATTGTTCCACAGTTCATTGACTGCTCAACCTCCCTTCCAGGGCTCCAGTACAGGTCAGACAGGAAGTATCAGAGCACCATGGCTCCAAGAGTTCCAACTTTAATCAATATCATGTCATCTGCATCACACACATGTAGTTTTCATGAGAGAGCATTATAAAAATTCCATTTTATAAATCAATTAATTTCATAAGGAATTCGACTTTTCCCAAATATGAAATTCTATTTATATTGCATACAACCAACAAATTGTCAGTATTTTCTGTATATCATAATTCATCATGCATGTCACCTTATGAAATGATCTTAGAATTGCTTGCATCTAGAAACTCAATCACAATTACCAACAATTCAACCAAATAGAATGACTCATCATTCTATTCATATGCATAAGCATAATTAATAACAATAAGTTCATTTCTTCAATTTTCTAAACGAAATTTTTCTGTAGTCACTATTCCTGTGACCACCTCACTTGCAACTCTCCTATTGCAATGTTAACCAGTTCCTGAAATGTTCTCAACTTCATGAGTTAGCAACATTTCAAACATTAGTATAATTATTTTCATGCAAAAGCATATATACATGCACTCACAAAATGCATTCAGCAAAAATGCATTTAAGTATACAATTCCATCATGTATGAGTGCAACTCTATCACTTACCAGGCATGAGTGAAACTCTCAATGCCTAATTACTCAATGCACCTTTGCATTGACTTTCAGAATGAGCCTAATCTAAGTCATGCATCTCACCATCCATAAATTGGAAATCTAGCCAATGTCTTGACCCATATCCACACACTTCCCATAATTTTCTTCACAATTACTTGGATGCCTTCCTTTTTGACCTGAACACTACACCAAGAATACAATTATGTAGTGTTTATTAGTGTTAGAAAAAAGGGTGCAGTCCAAGTTTTATTTAAAGTAGGAAGCTCATTAGATATTTGTGTGGCACATAACCTTTCTATAACCATACCTTTCCATATCCAACCCTATCTTGGTCTCATACATGACTAGATTTGTTAGCATCATTCCTATACCATGTTCTTATCTTTTCCTTTATGAGGTTATTGTCTCATAACCAAATTAACATGACATGCTGCTATGTCAATGTGTGCATTCAATAGCTAAAAATATTTGATAACTATAGCAAGCCTCTAGCCTTTACCACACCTAGTGGTAACTTAATCCTGTCAATTCACTTAAACAATACCATACAACGTATTAACATCCCAATTTTGCGAAATTCTTACCCGGATTTCCCTTTGGCAATTTCACACATAATTTCCAAAAGAAGGATACTTACCTGCAGGGCTTCCATTAAACGAGTTTAATGCTACCTGGTCAGTTGATGACAATAGGAGCTCTTATGCTTCCTTATCAGCCTTATGATTTAATATTCCAGCTTTATGTTGGTTCCATCCGTGTGCAGCAACATTATCAACAACACTTGCAAGCATGCAAGTATTATCACCCTTTGGATGTCCCAACAAGCCATATAATACTTGTTGCTACATTAATTGTAGAAAATTATTTCTTCCTATATCATGTTTCCTTGTTTATCCCAGAAGTCTTCCCTTCTCCTGTATTCCTGAACCTTCAAATTCTCTTCACTATAATTACAGTGCATGATTATTTCTGATCTGAGCACCTTCTTAGCCAAAACACTCTTGGTTGTCTTGTTTTTTTTTCCATCCAAATAATAAGATGATATTAATCTCCAGATTTTATTTAATTCCTGGATCCATCTATCCCAACTCATACTTGGATGAATTACGATTCCAATCTTGTTGTCTTATAGACTTTGGATCTTCAATATCCATTTATTTTTCGGATCCCTCTGATCCAACTCCTCCATGACCCAATTCTATTTCTAGTCATGTTTTCTGAGGAACCTTGGACCATTAACACCAACTTCTTCTTGAGGTGATTGATTTATCCTTTCCCTAACTGATCATATCAGTACTTGGATTTTCTTGCTTCCTATTACTTTCCTTGCCTTGACCAATATGATTTCAGCCTGCCTTGCACAATCCAATTCTATTATTCCATAAATAATGCCCTTCATACCATGCTTTCACTGCGCAATATGATGATCATAAGGAAAACATTATTGTAATTTCATAACTAATCCATGGATATGATGCACTCCTTATCCAATATGAAATAATCCTCTTTCTTTATCTGATTATTATCATTCAGGTAGTCAATTCCTTTTATAATAGATTTGACTTCCATGTGTTGCTTTAATCTGTAACTGGTTTCTTTGGGAGTGAATGCACTTTCATTAATTCCTTCACTACCTGATCTTTCCTCTATCTGGATTCCATTGAGTACTTAACTAACATGAGAGGACTTCATGTAGTGGCGTCCAAAGAATTTATTGGTGTGCCAAGATTCATACCTTAACCTTTTGTAGTCTTGGCCTTTGATCATCTTCTGAAATATTTTGTCATAGCACTCTTTCCCTAAGTACCTTTGTAAAATATTTTTAGCTAAGACCCAAGTCTCAAGAACTACATCATCGCAGAAGCTTGAAATTTTAGAGAACTGGAAAAACCGTTGTGGTTTTCAAAACATATGCGTGGCACCTCCAGAGATACATCGGGCGAAAGGCGGTTTGCCAAAACCACCTTTTCCAAAGTTCTGATGTCATGTGCTTCAATATGTCAAAACCACCACTCGTGGGACGGGCGATGGCTAGTCAGATCACCCTGTTTCACTTGTTTGATACTTCACAACCATGTAACGTTAGCTAAACACCTCCATGTAACGAACTCAAAAGTTAATCATTTGAAATGGATTAGCCGAGCATGGAAAACCAATGCACTTGTATGTAGTTTGTCTGTGCTTCATGATTGGGATTCTATAACTACCAATTCTCAAGTATGGAGGCATCAACTTATCCATAAATAGAGTAATCTCCAAATTTCCTCGACCTTCTTCTCTCTGTAAAATCATTTCGGTGTCCACAAAATTGAGGTACATGGACAACACTAAATCCAGTGAGACTGGTTATTCAGGCAACATGGTAGATTTTCCTGTGAGTAAGGAGGAAAGTGTACTTGCACACATTCTGGCAACTAAATTCCACACAAAGCCAGCTATAGACTCACAATTGGAAGTTAGGTTGAATCCCACTATGAGGGATCTAGTCATCAATAGGGGAGATGCTAAGAAGAAAAGGACCAAGTGACAAAAGAAGGAAACCACAGCTGAAACGGCCGAAAGTGTTGGAGAGAATCAATCGGTCTGGTTAGATTATTTAAAGGAGGAGATCTCTAATATGAAATGAGTCCTCAAATTAAAATTCAAGTACATTTCAACAAATTTTGGATAGTTGGTAGCAAAGGGAAAAGGGCCCTAGAGGTGGTAGTTGTTATTTTAAATCATTCCCTTTTTGCAACTTACCTCTATTTTTAGTTATATGTGGAGGTCCGAGCATTTCAAATTATACAAATAATTCCTCTATATATATATTATCTTGAGGAAGAAAAAGGGGGAAAGGAACCTATCCTCTGAGCAGGAAGACTTTTTGTAATTTTGGAATTAAAATGAATATATAAATGCAGTAGCGGATTTTGGACTGTTTAAGAAAAGACTCTGACTGGTGGTGATATGCATCTTGTTTTCTTTTATAGAATGTGTTTCTTGTAGGCTTATATTTCAATTTCATCTGTCTGAATAAGAAAAATATAAAACCCATAATTCATCTCTGAAATGATTTTGACTTAGCAATTTAGACTATATTTATTTCTTCTCAAACCAACTCTTAATTCATTTTAAATAATGCTCCGATGTGGTCGTTTGCTTCTTTTTCTGTTAATACCATGAAAATTTTCTATAGATATACCTAGTGACACAAGAGAGTCCTCAAAAATGCATTGCAAAAATAAATATGGCGTTCAAACAGTATAAAATGTTGCAGAAATTCGTTGGTTTTCTGCTATTGTTCACCTTCCAATCGATTTCGCGTGCACAAAATTCAGCCTGTACACCCATATTTATCATGCACAACAACACCACCAGGTAAATTGTGCTTCTGCACACCTATAAACATTAATCATTTCCCTTTCATCATGCTAATAACTCGCATGCACTATTTTTGCGTTGTGCGCCAATATCCATTGTGCGTTGTTTTAGTTCTTGCACTGATACCTGTTGCGCATAGTTTTTGTATCACACACTGATATACCACACGCATTTCAATCTATGCATTTCACCATGCCAAAGTTCAATATGCCCCCACCACGCACAATTATCTACGCACACCATTGATTACACTGTCGTGAGACAACTTATACTCATACCGTGCACACATCAACCAAAATCCTCTGTGCTTTGCAATACTGTGCACACCACATGCACCATAACTATGTGTGTGTACACCGCGCAATGAAAACTTTAGCGCGTGCATTTGCAAACAATATTCTTTTGTGTGGCACCACAATTTACCATGCGCATTTGCACGCTAACATTTTCCGCACAATACCGAAATTTAGCATGCGCACCAACATGCCATTATCTTTCCGCGCGGTGACAAATTTTAACTATCACATGATTTTCATTGCGCATCATATATTTTTAGTGTGCCACCTATGCACATTCACCTTTATGTGCATTAAATCCTAGTGAATTCTGCTCCATCTATCATGGCTTCACTGTAACTTCAAATTCGACCAATTCCAGGTTCAAATTTGCCAGGATAGATATTAAATCAGTAATATTTCATCACTTGAATGAATTTCTCCATTTTCTCATGAATTCAGCCACATAAATTGGGGCTTTTCCCCATTTTTGCCCAGTTGTTGTTACTTTTTTCCATGGATTCTCTACAACTGAAATTTGGCCACTTCGAATTAAATCCTCTGTGTCATTTTTCTTCAACTCAACTTTCTCGGCCCATTCAGGCTCAATGTTGAAAATCGAGGCTCTGATACCAATTTGTAACACACCCCAGCCTCACATCGGCTGGGACATGCCACTCCTCAGACGCTTTACTTAACTCTGAAACCGTCTTTGTAACATTCCCAGCCTTCAACAAGTCAGGCCATGCTACTCCTGAACACTCTTTCATGATCAAATACCAATTCGAAATGTCCTCGACCATTCATGCTAGGCCATGCTACATCAGAGAACACATCTGTTCTCTGTGCGGAACGTACTGTAACATACTTAGCATCCTAACTAAGTTATGTCGCGTATAATTTTCTAACTGCATGCAATTAAAACATATGCACACACAGAACTCTTACGGAAACTTAATATATAAAACGTGAACAGAAAAATACGCTATGTAAATGCATGAATTCACACTAAAATAGCAGTAAACATATACATGCATCATATACATGCAATACCCATAAGCATACAGATAGCTATAATCACGCATAGGATAAACCTATAAAAATAACACATGAATAACAATGCAGCATGTAAATTAATCACACAATTGACACTTATATTTGTGAGAATATCACCAACTATGTGCAGACCTTCCATGAACCTCCCAGCCATAGACCACACTATTCATAACTCTCAACAGTGAGTCACCCCCGAGATGAGACTAAACTCCACCCGGGTAAAGGGGTTCCTAACTAGGCTAAAGGCTCATGAACAATAGGAAAGACTCTGTCTCAAGTGCTCACTCAACTAACAGCCTATAGTCCCTCATTCTCCACATGTCTGTCCCACCCAAGGAGGTGTTCCCCTTCTCTGCTCAACAGTCCCTCGGCTACCCCACTTCCCTTCGAGGGCTTCAACAACAGGTCAGGTAGGAAGTCTCAGAGACTTGTAGCTTTAGTTCAACACATTCAGGAAATCAATCCCCAACAATTCTCTCACCCATAGAATTACTCATGGGCCTGACAACCCGCCTCTTCAATATCCCACGGGTCTGGCAATTCACTTCTTCAATCCTTCTCCCAAGCTAACAGTTACCCAACAGAAGGCTCTGGATACGGGTTCAAGTAAGGTCAAGAAGATACCATGGATCATTCAATGGATGTCAATATTCATGGATGATTGACTGTATATCTCAGTGATGGAGGAATCATGGGAAAGATGATAGTTTGAATGATGGGGGGGGTTTCGAAAATGAGCTAAGTCCCAACAATATGTATGCATGCCCCCAAATTGACACTTGTCATGTTGGAAACTACTTTGGCCCACTTGTCTCTAGCTTTAGAAATTAGGATAACATAATTATCCATACTTTATACTTTAAATAAATATTAATATAATATTCTTTTTTGGCTTAAGCTCCCTATCTTATCCCTTTTCCTTAACTTTTAGGCCCCTCCCTTTCCCTAACCAGTGGAGTTTAGTCCCCCATCTCTTTTATCGTGGTTGGTCTACGCGCAATGATGTATCTTATATTAAATATGAGATATGTACAAAAATAGGTGCACTGGCCTTTAACATCTAGGCTCTCTGGCCTAATCAAAACATAGCCATCCTAGCTTATAATATTGGCTCAGCAGCCTATAAAACATATCAAATACACAAGGCTCCCTAGCCTCAATATCGCACACACTTAATAGGTTGTGCATAGTATCTTGGAACATGTCCAATTCATTATTTTACTGTGCAGTACATGCGCACACTACACCATGGAATATGCATGTCAAAATATATCAAACAACCCACCAACTTAAGTACATTTGCATTTACATTTACAATTGGGTTCAACCTTAGGGATATTACATTCTTCTTGAAACCTACTTCAAAGAGCACCTTGCGACGAACGATCCATATCTCATCACCCAAGATCTAATGGTAAAGGTTAAGACACTTGTTCCTAGGTATTAAATCAACATGGCTTAGGCCTATCCTACTAATTTAAAATTGACACATGTTCACCTATGTACACATTGGTTGCCAACTATCCAGAAACGTGGCCCTGCCACCTAATCATGACATGTGGCACTCAAAATCCATTACAATATCTTGCCTAATAACTCAATTATAATTAACATGTGGCACAATTCCCGTGTGAAATGTGGACCAATATTCATATGCCACGTGGTCCAATTGCAATTTGACACTTCACCGTCAGACGTATGACCCTCCTTAGTTCATAGGATTATAGTTCAAAACCAATGACTCATATCTGATATTCCTTTTGTCGATCTACAGTCCTAGTCATCCCTCAGAGTAATTCCATTGGATTTTCTTCCCCAGTGGGACCACCACTCATTCCTACCAGCCCTCTTTGAAGAATGGTCGAGATCTTTCAACACTTAGATCTAATGTCTAAGGTTCAAGAAGAGTTTTTAAGGCCCTTTGCACCCAACTGGGCCACATTTTACCTATCGGCCAATCAAATATTTCCACACATTACCATAAGGTAAACATAAGCTACCATTCTAGTATTAAACATCACCATGAAATCATCATACTCTTTTATTCCCCCCTCGGGATGGATCATAGATTGAATGGTTGAGGTCTCACCTTAGACTCTACCTATTCTACAATTGATATCACCTCTCGAAGTCTTACCCTTGGGGTCCCTCATCAACCTCATGCATAAGTATTATGATATCCTAACCTTGGATTAATCGTGGATATCTCTCCACCCACAGATCCTACACTTGAAAACTAAAGTTCCCATTCAAAAACTTGAGCTTGATAGGGACCCACATCAGATTCCTTTGACCACATACATGTTGCCACATATGATCCTTGGGTATGTAGGTTCTCCCTATCGACATGATGTTATAAATATGTTACCTTCCCTCTAAAACTCACTTAGAATAGACCCCATGAAGATCTATGGGTGAGAAATGATCTCCAAGGTTACTTAGACCATCATCCTCCAACCAACGGTCTATATATTTTCACTCTTTATCCTCCAACTAATCGATAGTCCTGGGTACGTATCCTACATGCCTCATGTCCTACTCCGATGAAGGGTGAGGATCTATTCACTACGTTGATCCAACGACTATGATTCCTCCAGGATAGAAACCTAAATTATTTGTCAGGGAGGCATTCCATTTAATGGTCAAGATCATGTTCCACTTCAAATCAATGAATGCGATTCAATCTACTTAGGATATGGTATTTTTCGTATGTTAATAGCCTAAAATTGGAGTTATCCAATTCAGGGATCTCTTCAGGATTATCACAAGGTTTTACCAGGCCTCCTTGACTTTGGATCTTACTCCCAAACTAACTAAGGAGTCCATCACTCAAAACCGGGTTAAGAACCTTACCTCCTGTGAGCCATACATTTCAAAATTTAAGGGAAGCACAAGAGTTTCAATGGTTAAGGTTAATTCCTAGACTTAACAGTTCGATGACCTTTCATAGACAACTCATTACCATCATCCTCCTACTACGAGCCTAGGAATAATGCATACACACTTGTCCTAATTACAAACTCTGATTTAATTATCAAAAAATCACATTCATCAACCAATATAGAGTATTTCACCCCCCCATAACCTATCATAGTGATTATAGGTTCCAATGCACAAGTCCTACATGATTTGTGTAATCCCCTCATTCTAGCAAGTGCATGGATGTGCATATGAAACGAGCAATCAACCTAGTAACAAGCATGTAAACTTAGGGATGCACTGAGAGAATTCAATCATCTACGCACATTCAAATATGAACAATAAACAACTTATCCTTACTATTAATAAGAAATGGACACAACCACAACGATACGTATATGTTCAATGAAAGGATTTATCTGCCAATTGGCTGTGGGTATTTGCCTTTCCACCCAACCATAGGATTTGCGCACTCAATCACTTTGGAAATAGGCCACCCACATTCCAAGCCATGATACCACTAGGGAATCTCTCTCTCTAGTTCTCAATAATTTTTTAGGAGGACTCTCCTTCACACTACTCCTGGTAGAGATTCCCCACACGCACCTAGCTCAGGCCTCAATGAGTTTTTTTTCAGATATTTTCACAGTATCAAACTAACACCCTTCCTTGCTCAGGTTGGGTTTTGGAATCTCATACCAGTCTTGTGACCAGTCTCTTTCTCTAAGACTCCCTGAACTCTCCTTGAGTTCTCTGTGGATCTCCCTACTGCGCATAATTTTCTCCATCCTATGAGGCCATCCTTCTTAGCATTCTCCCTCTGTATGCCATTTTCCAATTTCTCAACATGTCCCCTTCCTTATGTCAGAAGGAAACTTGGTTCAACCTCAGGGGTTTCGAAATGGTACACTAGGTACCTTTGGATGACAAATTCATGTTGTCTTATCCAGGCCCTCCATGCTTCCATTCATTGGGGTGGTTGGTTGCTCAACCACCATTCCTTTTTCTCATTAACTAATTTTCCTTGGGATCAGGTTAAGGATTATTATTCCAAATCAAATATTTCAACAAGTTCGATTGGGTCATGTTATCATGATGAACCCATCTCTATGTTCCCTCACTCTTTCCTCTAGTGGTATCATGTCTAGTACTCAAGGCTTCACCCCCATAGTCAGTTGTTGGAATTTTTCCAATAAATATAATTACAAATATTGTAGGCCATGTCATGACACTCATTAACATGATTCATTTCATATATAATCGGGATTTATAAAAGGGGTGTTACAACCCCCCCGCCCTTCAAAGGAACATTGTCCTCATTGTTCTTCTCACCATACCTACCATGCATTTAACCTTTAACTACTTCAACATCATCTTATTTTTTTATTCATAGTCTATTCCTTTCCCAAACTCTTGGAATCAGCACATGCCTACAACAATTTCAACAGTAAATATCTCATTCACAATTTTATGTATAAACATTTATTTTCTGTTCAAAATTCAATAGGGATTTTACATATCAGCATAATACTTATCTATTCAGTTCATAAATCAACATCCATATGGATATCTTCATTAAATTCACTCATTGTTTCCCTGACATACCAATTTTGTGCATGATCCCAATTCAATAATTTTCAAGAATTATTGAAGTCTCCTCTTCCTTGCAGTCACTCACCCTCCAGGATCAGGCTCAAGCATCCCCTTCTCTGTTATACAATCCCTTGGGTGATTCATATTTATTGCCAAGTATTTCTAGCACAAAAGTAGTTTTAGATACTTCTCGAGTCTTACAGCCGAGCCATCCCTCTGACTCTCTCTTTCCTAAAGCATCCCTTCATCCCGTGTCACCATGACACATCATTCTATGGGGATTGTGGCTCATCACAGGGTTCTCATGTCACTACAGTATCCATTTTCCATGCTTTCTAGTTCTGAAAACCATCATTTGTCCTTCCATGTCAGATATTTCATCTCACATGTATCACATGCATACAGAAAGCATGAGAAACTATTAATTTCAATTTATCTTTTTCAAATCTGTTACCCATAGTTTTTCCAATTTCACATTTTCATTTTTTAGATCTGTTCCACATAGGAATCAGATTCCACTTGTATGATACTCCCTTCTCATAACAATTTTTCTCTTTCATAACCAACAAGCATTGGTTCCCGATATGGACTTATTTTGCTGCCATAGCCAAGACCTTCTTCCTACAATTCAATCTTCACACAACCAAACAAACTATTAGTTTCTCATAACAATTAAATCCTATTTATGCATTCAATCATATAAATTGATAGGAAATATATCATTCCTTAGACATGGATCATTTCATCATACCATAATTTTCCAAATACAATTCAAACATCAAATAAATTCAATCAATGTGCCAATACCCATGGCCACATTCACACATAATGCACCCTTGTATTGATTTCATATTGGTTACTCTTCATATTAGGCAGTTTTCCATGGTGTGGTGGAACTCAATCAAATTTTCACCATATGTATCATTTATTCACATTCATTATTACGACATGATTGTGTTTCTTACTCAAATTTGATCATGTTATCAAATCAACATCCATTTTATGAAATTAACATTTCATATAAATTCATTTAAGTATTCATTATTTATGGGTAACCAGGGCATCAATCCTCATGAAAACTCAATTCTCTCTTTACTATTCTAAAACTATAGTATAAAAATGGAATATCATTCTTCCATAATATGTAGTCTTATACATTATTATTCATGCAGACTTGTACTTTCTCAATGCATACAATCAATGTGATACTCATGATCACTTTTGTTCCTAATCATTCCCAATTCATCAATCCATTCATGCCACATTTGTTCATGAAATTCCTTTCAAGGATATCAATCATCCTTGGATACTAGAGGCTCATCCCTCTATCCTTTAGGTTCATTTCATGAATCATACCCTACTTGGGTATCAATGCCATACCACAACCACTCGAAATCACACACACATCATTAAGATAATAAAATATTTTAGAAGGTATTCTTACCCAAATCCCTTCATTCCTTATGCCACATAGGAATGGACACTTTTATATATTTCCTGGTTGCCAACATCCCTTTCTGACTTTACCTCATCTGTGATGCTTTATGGGGACTTCCAAAGTCCCTACATTAATCATTTTATGAGCAACCTTCTTATATTCTTCATCTACTTGAGATTGTTTATTATTGGCAATTGTTCTTCTTTAACAACTCCAATCCTTTCTTGCAATATAACATCCATCTTTACATTTTAATTATACCATATGTCATGGTAAATAAAAATGCATGTACCATAGCATTCAAGTCAACAACAATTTTAAATACATCTCAACTTTTCCACATGCACTCTATCACATTCTCCTCAATGTTTTGTGAGTGCCAACACAATCAAATTCTTAATTGTCTCTATGGTCATATAGCCATTATTAGTCTCATGTTGGAATTCATCCATACACAATTTAATATCATTCTTCTCCTCTCAGATAAATACAGTAGGAAATAAGAAAGGGGTTAAGGGACTCTTCCCTTTTTCCATCTCCTTTACGCAATCAAACAAATTCAGTTCTACTAAGATATTTACAAGGCTTCACTTCATTTTCATAACTTGGATTTCAACCAAGCCTATTCACTTAACATATTTATAGATTTATTTTCTAGCTGTACTTTTGAATTACACAACTCAGTCTCATACATCATAGTTTTTGAAGTGAGGAAAGTTTTCATATTTTCTCCTTCTTTTCTTATGCAATCCATTCTCTTAGTAATCTGTCTTCTCTCCTTCTTGAGCAATTTTAGCCAAGTTTCATCTTGAATTTTCTAGTTAACTCAACATGCCATAGTAGCCAAGTTTTAGTTCACAAAACAATTATGAACTAGTGCACTATGTACATTTCCCAAACAAAAATCAGATTGGTCATCATTTCTTTGCATGTATCTTATGCATGCATTATATTTTACTCATGCGTGATGTTTTAAAATGTAATCTAGGATTGTTATACAAATATATTTGTAGCCCACTACCTTGTTCTCAAAATTCATTGATGTTATGCTTATGTTCTCTTGAAAGAATATTTGAGTAGTTCCTTCCATGGGGGATTTCTTCAATTTGAAAACACTCTTGCTACATATCCAATACCATCTAAAATTATCTCAATTTAGAGTCAACTTCAGCTTTATTACTTCATAGATTCACCGAATATTCCATAAGGAGTATAAGTATGCATTCTTATTATGAATTTCAGAAATTTCATTTAATTAGGTATATTTATGTTAACAAACTACTTTAAAATTGTGCTTCCATGCACTTAATCACATGTATTAGCATGTTGTGTGTCCACCACTGACACACTTCATAATTTTCCATGCATCTCTACTCTTAAAATTATTTGAACTCATGGTCATTTACAATCATGCTCATGCAATCCTCAAAGGTAGAATTATGTTTCCTTCTATCATGACAATAGATCATTCCTGCTCATTTATTCTTTCAACAAATTATCCTAGATTTTTCTGAGGAAATGGAACACATCCTCCTCAAGACATTATTTCATCAAGACAATTAGACCCTTCCAACATAGGATTAGTCATGCATCTATGGAATTTCCAATCCATGCAAGTATAAATCTTTCCTCATATCTCACTTATTCATACAATCATATCATTCCTTTAGTATACATATTTGTATTATTCAAAGATCATCTATTAGGTGTTAACTCATATCAAATCTTGGTATAATATACACATATGGATATCAAAATGAAATTTATATGATTGCATCTTCCTAGGTCATCCACACACATTGGTAGTTTGAACATTATTATCAATTTTTCCTGAGATCTCATATCCATTCACATGACAAGCCTCATATGCGTAATCATAATTATACTCATGCTTCCATATCCTATAGTAATGGAAAACACGAAATTACTCTTGTCTGACTGTTACAAAATCATCCCAACTAAGAAATACTAACTGGGTAACTTCATAATTACCCAAGGCAGTAAAATTCCAATCTTTATCTCTCTTCATGTCTCAAATTACCTTTGATCAACATAACTTTATTGGGGAAATCATTTCCTAGATTTCCTTTCTCTGTTGCTCAAATATACTAAGCCAAACCCATATGGATATCATCCACCCATGGGTGTTAATCAAATTCATTGCCCCATTGATTACCTGAAAATGCCCAAGAATTTATTTTACCGTATTCGGGACCAACATTCCATTGGAATATGACACCTTAAATCTCATAAGGGTATATGAAACATCAATATCAATGTTTCAATCATGTGTTTACCTTCCTGCTGGAATCAAGTCATAATTGGACAAAATGGTCCTTCAATAGACCACACCTTACAATCAACAATAGGTTTTAATAAGTATATTTACCTGATATATGTATGCACCACAATGCATTCACACCTTGCATCTTCAATAATACACAAATACATAAGTCAATAGGAATATACATTCCCTTTAATATAGCCATGAGATCATAACTGGCTTATATGTTCACATCATTTCACTTCTTTTATGAGGACTATCATCAGTCCAAAGGACTCCTTTTTGTTTTCTTTTGCTTGACTAGTTTATCTCAACAACAAGTTTCAATGATTCTAGGTCAAGTATATTGACCTTAAAATTTTCCATCTGTCCTCTAAACCTGAGAACTTGTACATACAGGATTTAGTATTTTATTTAAGAATTAATTATACTACCAAGGATTTTAATTAATCATACATAATTTCTTAATTCAAAAGAGGTTTTCCATGAGGGTCTTATCCCTCATATAATCAACCATTATAAATGGTAGAGGCTCCAACTTCCCATTCTTAGAAGAAGAATTACAATAATTAGTTCATTCACTCTTTGATCTTAAGAAACCCTTAATAGAATTTTTCCATTTCAGTCATTCACAAATGCAAGAGGTTCTACTTGCCCAAATAGATAGATAACATTGCACTTAAATAAAACAATTCATCTCATCCATTCTTGGACTCATATGGTCTTACAATAGAAATCTATCATTGTTTCCCCATTTATTGAAATATTACCATCATTTCTCGTCAATATATTCCCACTCATGTGGGAGTATTTATCATTCCAGCAAGGAAAAAATTATAATTCTTTTGTTGTAAATCAACATGCAATTTTTCTATTGCACAAAATTCTAAAAAAAAAATTCAACATCCAGTTCTTCTCAAGAAGTTAGTGAAGATAACAAATAAGACTTTAACACAGGGAAAATATTTCTAACATGCTCATATTGGGCTTGTTATACCAGTCTTGTGACTGATCTTTGGCCCATCCAGGCCTAGTGTTTGAACTTGGATTTGATACCACTTTGTAACACACCCAACCCCCCAAGTGCCCTTTTAAGGGATGAGGTATCAAAATTTTTATTTCTCCTCCATCATCTTGAAACCTTTTATCGAGGGAACCGTCATCTTCTACTCATCGAGATATTTCCAATGACTATCGTCATGCTCCAAACCGAGATCTGGATCAAAATTTATGACCCCTTAAAGTTTCAGGGTCCTTACCATATCTACCTCAAGTCACTTCATTTCAACGTGGCATCCACGTGACTCCTGCCACTTGTATTCCAATGTGGCATAGACATGGCATCCACCACTTGGACCTTTTATCCTCTCCTTATAGGACCCTTGAACCATTCTCTAAATTGACTTCTTTGATTCTTTCGGGCCCCTCTCATCGAAGTGCCCTTTCCACAAAATTGTATCCCACTCTGACTGTATACTACGACCATACATGCCTATTGTGAGTGGGAAATCCCTCTACGGACTAGCACTTAGGGTTTAATTATGCATGCAGAAAATACCTAAAGATTTCTGCTTTCTACCGTCGTCCCAGACCTAATCCCCATTATTATTAAGCAAATACATAGTTAGGAAGATCAAGTGAGCATATCTTATTTCAGGTGTTTGATGTAGATCCTTCCTCACGCTTGATCGCTTTTTTATTTCAGCTCTCCTCCCAAGGCTTACCTGCATTCACACAAAAACAAACAACAAACTCCACATGCATTTGATATATAGATTAATGGGTTAGAGATTCAATAAACAAGTATGCAATAAACCATCAAAACCTCATATGGTGGGACGGGAAAAGTATTTCTTTATTATTAAATTCAAAAAATCAACTTACAATGATGAATCTGGTCGCTGCTCCATGAACCTGGTCCTGGGCTCCTGTTCAACTGTCCTCCAACTTATTTTCTCTATCTTTCTCTTTGCAAAAGGATGGCTAAAGGGTTGGGACAAAGGGAATGTGCAATCGGGTATAGTTTCTTTACTATGATTCTCCTCTTCCAAATGGAACCCCTAACCCTTATTTTATAGTCTATAAGAAGCTAGGTATTTAGTCGAACCCTCAGCCATGCATGGTTGGAAGGTTTAGTTAACTCACCCAAAGCTATGTGTTCCATCGACAACTTTCCTTTTTTCATGCTTTTGTAGGTACACGTGGGTTGTTTTGGGTCAGCTAGCATGTACACGTGTGCAGTAATGGAGTAGGGCACGCGGGACTTTATAAAAGAGGTTTTTAAGAAGAGTTGTTCAGCAGTTCTTTGGAAAAGAAGGAATCTAAGATGGCCTAATGCCAGGTAAACATGTCTAGTGCAAATTAGGGTTATAACAGATGCCCCCTAATGTGTGAGGTTAGAAGAGCATCTGATGGCCGAAATACATTAACAATCTTTACTAATGTGCCGAACAAGTGAGCCCAGGGACCAGAAATCAGGAGGCGTTGTCTGCAAAAATAACAATTGTCTCACCGAGGCGGGCATAGCCATGGTCGAGATAAAATAAAATCATGTCTACCAATCAAATACACTGTAGATCCATGTCATATAACTATATAAAGTGTAGCCACGAATAATACACAGTGGATCTACATCTATAAATAAAAAAGATATACATGTAGAGTATCCATCTTCTTAGAAGCTAATAAGGCTTGATGGTCGGGGATGAGGTGTTCAGATCTCTAGCAACAACTTCAAAATCTTCAAAAATCAGGTAGGAGTGTAATATGAGTGTATGAATTCACTACCCAGAGTTCTTTGACGGCTCATTGGTCATGGACTAGAGAATCTTGATGATCATACTGAAGGCTTCATTGATTTCGAACAAAGACTTGATTGGATGTTCAGGATGGCCAGGTATGAGGGCAAGAGACAAACTGCAGAGGAGCCGACTCAGGCTTGGTAAAAACTTCCCTTGGACAATAGCACGACAAATGATGAGACTCAGGCAACATGGAATTAACATAAGTTTATGAGGCAGGAGGAAACACAAACTCTCAAACAGAGGAGGACACAACTCTATGTAGCAAGAACAACTTCCTAAGGTCATATTAAATCCAAGAATTTGACGAACAAACGGACAGATGTGATTTATCCAAGGGTGAATTATTGTGCTTCCAATAAAGAAAATACTTTTCCCTTCCTCTTTTTGGGGTATATTTGATTTTTTTGTCCTTTTCAATGATTTTTTGGAAAAAGAATAAAAGAATGTTACGTTACAAAGGAGGAACGAGTGTTGCAAACATACAAGTTCAAGGCACAAGGACAAGACTAATGTTCATAGAAATGACATGCGAGAAAAATCCTCTAGGGGCCAAAGGTGTCAACATGCAGAGGCAAAGTGCTACAAGGATTGCGTATAAGGTATGCTTCAGATGGTTCAGTTGAGAGCAACATGGATCTGGCATTTATACCAAAGACGTAGGTATGCAAACGTGGTTAACAAAACACACAATGGTAACGTCCTTCGATGTAAGTTTAATGATCCCAGAGAAGGTAAGCTTAGTGGTTTTTCATATTTAGAGAGTCTAAAAAAATGTAAAAGGAGACTCCATTGGGGTACCTTTTTTGAAGGTAGTCTAGTCGATTCGAAAAAGGTGTAAACTAGCACCGACAAGACATCTATTCAAAACCATTTTAATGAGTGTGATAAAGACAAGATCACTCGACCATTTTTTCATTTTTAAGGAGTCTGAAAAAATCTTAACTATGGACTCCGTCGAGAATGTTCTTCTAGACCAGTTTAATGAGTGTGAAAGAATAAGGTCACTCGACGATCTTTTCAATTTTAGGGAGTCTGAAAAGAGCTTAACTATGGACTCTGTGGGGGTTCCTTTTTCATAAATTTAGTCCCTCAGGCCCGAAAAAGGGTTAAAATGATACATGAGAGTACTCTTCTAGAGAACTGAAGTTCCTTAGAGTATACCTGTGTTCGTACAGTTGATCGTCCAGACTGAAAAAGGGGTAAACTACCACCGGATAGATGTGACTTCAAATTTCAGTTCAACGAGTGTGAAAGGCCACAAGATCGTTCGACAATCTTTTCATGTTTAGAGGGCCTGAAAAGGGCTTAAAACAAGACCCATTATGTCTTTTGGGAGTCACGAGGGTGATGTCAAGAGTGAAAAGGAATCATGCAAATGAGGCTCAAACTCACAATCTGAAAAAAACAACAAGGACTTCCGAGCCTACAGTGATTAGAGACAGCATGGACACCATAATGCAACCAAGATCTACCTAGGGCATCCATTTTCTAGTAAGATCTACCACCAACTCGTGACACTTCTAAAGCAGCAATGATGGTTCTATGTTGCAACCTAATGGGATCAATCCTATGGCACATGAATAAAGACAACGAGATACAAAAGTCAGGGTAGAAACCTAACCTATATGCTCAAGTTGATCATATGAAATATTTCCACAGACTGTCAAAAGTTTCCCAAAACTCCAAAAAATTGTCTCGGTACCCAATCATACCCTTCCAATGCAACACCGGAATCATTCTAAATGGTTTTTGGTTTAAAGAAAATGATAAGGGGGGCCAAAAAAAGTGACAAAAAGAGGCCAAAAAGTCTATAAATAGAAGCTGGCAACTATTTATCACCATTGTTGATTTGGAAATTGACTCTAGAGCAAAAAAACCCCTTTGATAAAAGTGGTGATTTTGGGAGCTATAGTGGATGAAACGACCATCTGTCTGGACCAAGTAAGTACAAACTCTCTCATCTTGCAATTTAAATATTTAATTTTTCTTTGGGTTCCAAGTTTTGGGGGGGTGTCAACCTTTAAAAGGTCGGCCCTAGGTCCACGCGGGTTGTCTTAGGACAAGCCACATGTACATTCAGACAAAGTAAAAACTGCGTGTGTGTACACGCGACTATTAGCATTACAGCGCGTGTGGACCCCCTTAGTGAATGAAAAAAATTAAAAAACAAGGGTTAACCCTCCTGAACTTTGGTGTTTTGCAGGATGTATGTTCACTGGAGAGAAAGAGAGCATGAGGAGGTTAGTGAGTTGGTCAGGGAAGACCCCAATGTTGTGGCTACCTTGATGCAATGTGGGCTACTCAAGTTCTTCTTATGTCCTTTTATGCGGACACAACCTAGGCTACTGAATGCCTTGGTTGATTATTGTCATCCGGATGCATAGGCATTTATGTTAGAGGGGGAATCATTGGTGCCCACGACAGAGGATATATATTTTTTGACTAGCCTCTGCAGGAGAGGGGAACCAGTCAACTTCTAGAAATTTCCTTCAGGGTTGCATAACATAGCGGAATTGATAGGACTTTACTATGAGGTTGGTACAGACCAATCGAGCTCACAGGTGCCCATAAGCAAGATTACTGACTTATCGTTGCAGTCGATTGTGTTTCTTATTGGGAGAATCACTGGTTCAGTGGCTCTACATCAGGCATCCTATGCACAGATGAACTGTGCAGTCCAATGCTTAAATGCACAAATATTTGACCGAATCACCACGTTGCTAGATTGTATGAAGAGGCAGTTGACAGATTGTCGATCGCGGACGCAGAGGAACTTTGGGTTCGGGACCATTCTATGCTATTTCTTTTTTGAAAGAGTTCCGAGATTTTGTCCTTAAGTAGTGGTACGAGGACATTAGGCCTCTCTTCCTACAGTTTGTAGATGGGCAGTGTTACTGCCAGGATAGGGTGGTGGAAGGACCAATGAGTCCTTTGACGATGATTTCTTCACTTGGTTGTCATGACAGATCCTAGTTATAGAGGACTACCCTTATGCTGGGATTGATTTCTTGAGATATCCTAAGATACCAGTACCTCCTAGTGCGGAGCGAGGAAAGATGGGTAAGTTTACATCATTGCTTTGTTGTTATTTTTTTTTTTTGAAACATATGTAATTTTATTGTTGTTTTTGTTATATATCATTTTGTTAAGCCCTAATATTGGCTCATTACCACTTAATTGGGGCATATTAGATTAGTAATGTTATTTTATTTATGTCGGCTTAGGCCATTAGTTGTGATTTAGATTAGTAAT
>ML784344.1:481440-501689 GCA_009831015.1 Picea engelmannii
TCTTGGACTTGAACATTTAAGTGGGGTAAAAGGAGGTTTCCCCCTCGAAGAGGCTTATTATCTGATATTATCTCTTTTTCAAGGCGTTGAGTACTTTTCTTGAGGTTTTTCTATGCTATATTGATGTTTGGTTCTTAACACATTTTTTTAATACCAGATTATTTGATGGATATGTGTTTGTTGTGTGCATATGTGGGACCAGTGTGACCTGCGGACTATGCGAGGAATAGGCGTCGTCCTCAACCAGGGGTCGCACCTACCACCGCAAGGGGACCAGCAGCAGCAAGAGAGCTTCCAGCTTAGGAGGCTGAGAGGGTGTTGAGATGATTCGAGCGTAACTTTACTATGCTCACTCATACAGTCCCTATGGCAGAGATTGAGGATCTTCCACCATCTATGCAACCTCATGTAGTGGGGGCACCACGGATGTGGGTCTGATTTTTTCGACGTTTAGAAAATGTTGTTGATCAGTACAATAGGGCCCACAAGCCCTAACCTTAGTTAGACTTTTCACGTGCTGAGAGCACTACTTGTATATATGTTTTTGAGGGCATAAGCCCCACGACTTGTTATTGGTCATATTTTTGAGGTGCTTGCGTCCACCTATGTACTTTGGTGACTATGATATTATATATGGATTTTTATGTCTTTTTGTGTCTTATGAATCATTTTTTCCTTTAAAAATGTATTTACATGTTTATGTGTATGTCCTTTCATATGTGTGCAAGATGGCAATCTAAAATTTTATTAGCTAGAGTATCTATAATTTGGTTTAATCTCCTAGGAACATGAACATATGTAATATAGTCAAAACTTTTTTCTAAGAGACGTACCCTAAGGAATTGTCGGTGTAAAGTCGGATCATGAACACGGTAGAATCTAGTTAACTAAGACACAACCAACTGAGCATCAAGATATACCCGGAGATGAGAGATACCAAATGACAAGGCTTCATGAAGCAACTCAATAACTGCAATATACTCAGCGACATTGTTTGTGGTGTCACCTAAGCATATACCTCTGGAAGATAATAACTAGCCTCAAGGTGTAAAAATTACCCAAGTTGCGGAGGCAAGCCTCTGAGTGTGCCGGCTAGCACCATATACGTACCCAATGAACACCTTGGATTCACTTGACATCTGCCATAGTGACGAAAGATAACATAAAAAATGACACGTCCATAACACTAAAAGAAACTAGAAAGTAATAGTACAAAGACTATACATATGTTACAAAAAGTTACCCATGGTGACCTTCCTATGAGTAATACTTCTTGAGGTAGAGTCCATTTCTAGGCTCTACCAAAGAATTCCCTTCAAAGTCAACCAGACAATAAGTGCCCTTTTTTAGAACCTCTTTTATGATGGAAGGTCTGAACCACATGGGTTTGAATTTTCCTGCCCCCAGGGGGTCCTTATCTTGGTCATAGACCAGGACAAGGTCACCTTCAGTGAAAATTTGAGGATGAACGGACCTATCATACTGACACTTGACTTTATGTTTGTGAGCCTCATTGGCTAGGGCCGCATCACAACACTTCTCATTGAGCTTCTCAAGGTATAATAATCGTTCTTCAAGTGGAGAAGTGTCTGGAAATAATTGTACTACCAACTTTAGGGACAGGATCTGACATTCAATAGGAAAGACTGCTTCTAGCCCATAAACAAGTTGAAAAGGTGAGAAACTGGTTGCAGTCTTAACAGATGTTCGGTAAGCCCATAATGCCAAGTATAACATCAAATGCCAATTTGACTTGGCTGAGTTGATCGTTCATTGTAAGATGGTCTTAAGAGATTTATTTACAGCTTCCACTTGACCATTTGCTTGGGGGTAGTAGGGTGAAAAATTTTCTTTCCATAACCCAAGCTTTGAGGTTAAGTTGGTCATCATCTATTTCTGAAAGTGACTTCCATGGTCAGTGACAATCTCCCTCGAGACGTCGAACCTTGCTATTATCTAGTTGAATAAAAAGAGAGTTGCAGTCTCTCCATCATCTTTAAATGTTGGCATAGCTTCGACCCACTTCGTGAAGTAGTCTGTAGCTACGATGATATAACAGTGCCCCCTTGTTGAAGGAGGGTTGCATGTAGTGTAATCAATCCCCCACTTGGTGAAGGGACCAACTATGATGACAGGAAACATGCGAGCGGGATGTGCCCTCATCTTCCGAGAGAAGATCTAGCACAGGTGGCACTTCTTGAACGATTCGATACAATCTTTGATTAGTGTCGTCCAGAAGTAACCTTCTCGTAGAATCTTTTGGGATGTTTCCAACCCAGAAAAATGACCACCACATGCTCTGGTATGGCAATCGTTAAGCATGATAACTACTTCTTCGTGAGTGAAACATCGGCGCAGGATGCAGTCTACACCTCTCTGATACAACATATCATCGAGTATGAGATAATTATTAGCCTGATGGCGTATACTTCAATTCTCATCACGAGAAGCAGAGGTGGGGCAATTCAAATTCTGGAGATAGATAAGTATATCTCCGTACCATGGATCCGAAGATGTGATCAAAAACATATTGCCTCTGATAGGCAACTCTTCAGGCACCCAATCACCTGACTCAACAGGAAGTTCTGAAATAAGTTCTGCAAAGACCAGTGACTTTTTGGATTTCACTGAAATGAAATCTAAGTCAAAATCTTGGAGGACGACTATCCATCTACTAATCTTTCCACCTATTACTCAGCGTGTCAACATGTGTTGGAATGGATTCAAGATATCAATGATGATGGTCTTGCGAAATAGAACATAATGATGGAACCGTTGAACAGTATGAACTGCTACCAACACAAGTTTTTCGATATGAGAATAATTGAGTTATGGTCCTATGAGGTCTCGGCTCAGGTAATAAATCACATATTATGAGAACAAGTCATCCTCCTTAAGTAATACCATGCCGATGTTTGACTCTGCTACAACCAGGTATAACAATAAATATTTGTTATAGTTAGGTGGCCAAAGTAGAGGGGCAGTCGTGAGGGCATGTTTCAATGCGTCGAAAGAGTGTTGGGCGGCATCGTCCCAATGAAAAGGAACATCTTTCTTCAGTAAGCACATAAATCCCTTTGTGATCTCGGCATAGTTGGCGATGAAACATCTTAAAAAGTTCGCCTTTCCCTATAGACTCTGAAGTTGAAGGATTGTGCGTGGGGGGGAAACTGAATTATTGCCTCAACCTTGAGAGGATCGACCATGATCCATGTTGTTGATAATATGAAACCTAACAAACGTCCTAATGTTACGTAAAAGTTGAACTTGTTTGGATTCAAGCGAATTCGGAAGTAGCGACAACATTCAAAGATAAGTCGGAGGTTTGTGGGATGATCCATTCTCTTGTGAGATCGAGATGTTAAATCATCTAAATAGGCCTCGACTATATGCTTGAGTTCATGGAAATAAAAAGACATGGCCCAGTGAAAGGTCGTTCCATCATTTTTGAGACCAAAAGGCATCTTACGATATGCGAATCTACCCCATGGACAGATGAAATCCATTTTGTATTTTGTTATATCTCGAAAACCATCCATGAAAGAGAAGGCCTCGCAACCCACACATTCATCAATTATCTGGTCGATGAATGGTGTGGGAAAATTATCTTTGGGACATGCCTTGTTCAAATCATGGAAATCTGTACATACACAAATCATGCCTTGTTTTTTATTGACCGGCACGAGGTTTGACACCCATTGGGTCAAATGGATAGGATAGATAAAACCATCTTTTAGCAGTTTCTCAACTTCAACCTTAATGGTTGTTTCTTTCCTGGGGTTAGCTGGACGAAGCTTCTACTGAATAGGCTTGGCATTTGGATAAGTTGTGATTTCATGTTTGACTATTTTTGGATCGATGCTTGGCATTTCTTCGTAAGACTAGGAAAAAACGTCACAAAATTCTTTAAATGGATCTGTGTAGATTTGAATCTCTCCAAGGGAGAAGTCATCTCTGACGAAAACATTCTCCACGACACTAGGGGTTCTGGAGATATTGATCAGTATGGTTTCAGTGATGGTTTCCATATTACCCTCAGTATAGACCTTGTGTGTAGCTAAGGGATTAATAGGACAAGACCTATCTCCAGTCATAGTCAAAGTGAATTCTTCGGCTTCGATTCTGCTTAACTCTGGGAGGAAGTATGATCTGTGATGAAGATCATCCCAAGGTTTGTCCGGACTAGTCATTGCTTCAATTACTGCCTCATCAGAGGGAAAGACTAAGTCTAACGAATCAGTGTCAGTGAGAGAACCTTGAGCCCAAATAGGATCTAGAAGCAGATATAACTCTTGTGCAGGAGTTGGATCTATGTTGGTTGAAGCTTCCTGGACTAAAGAGTATGCTACTTCAGCTGAGGACAAGGGCATGGACATGCCTGGGTGCCCTGTCCCCTCCATCGTGGCCGATGGGGAAGGAAGTATCCATGGATCGATGAAGTAACTCATGCGAAATGACGAAACTTGGAAAATCTCAACCTTATGGTGGTCGGATATGAACTTGACATCGCCTTGAGGGGGTGGGTAATAGAAGGTACCCATCAAATATGGGCACAAACCAACCCCTACGTTGACTACGCCTGGTTGAGGATTATCAATCATCAGGACCACGGACACCCCCAATGAAGGGTTAGGTTTGGAGAAAGACAATTGATCAATGGTCAAAATCCGGTCCTCATGTGGAAACAACAAGACCCAGAAAACTGTAGAAACCAATGCTTGCATGGAATAAGTCCAAATCCTTCCTAACAAGAGATTGTAGTTGAGGGACGCGTCGACTACTTCTACCTTGATGCATACAGTCTTGCCTCCCAACTGCACAGGGAAAGAGGGAATGATACCATGTGGTCGGAACGAATGACCATCAAAAGTAGTGAGAAGAGTAGGCGACGGAGACAAAAAGGGCTGGCCAATGGCCTTCCAACATGCCAACAACATAAGGCATGTCGAGGCACCCTCATCAACCACTGTGCGGAAAATATTTTGAGTAAAAGTTTTCATGGGGTTAGCCACTACTATTTGAAACGCTACATGGTAAGGCATATGAGGTTTTAAGTCAGTTGTATCTAGCATGATGGTACCCAGATTACAAGTTTCGGTAGATCCTAAAGCGGTTAACAAAGCTTTCCTCTGGGAAGGGTATCTTTGGAGGACCTCCAAATCGAACATCGCACAAGGGGTTTGAGACAAATCCTCCACCACATAATAGTTCTAGGTGGCCCTTACGTTTGGGTTGTGAGAAGTGTTTTTGAACACACCTTTTGGGATGTGTATCATTGTTTCACCCAAAGTCTTCTTAATTTGGAGAGGAAGATATGGGAGTTCGACTTATTTTCCCTTCTCAAAAGTGTTTGTTTTAATATAGTCATGCTCTCTAGTCGATATGAAAGCATCACCCTTCATCATATATACATTCGAGGATGCAGGATTGTTCGAAGATGGGGAGGGTCCTTGACTGCCCCCTTCCGTGCTTGTAGAGGCTTGGGTTAGGTTTTGCCCATGCTAAAATGGATTGGTTAACACAACAGGATGTTGTTGTGTCAAAAACTTTTGGGCCTCTGCAAGCCGAGGACATTGGTGTGTCGGGTGGTCTTCCACACACAGGTTGCACGGATACCTTGTCTTCTGTTTCTCAATGTTGCCCCCACCAACATTATCAGTGGGTTTCTTATCCCCCTTACCCTTCTTTTGTTTCTTTTTCTTTCCTTCAGGGTGTTGGGTGGCCTTTGGATTTTTCGATTGCACTATGTGTACATCCGACGTTTTAGTAGGGGGAGCAGCCAAAACAGTAGTTTGGCTGGCCGTTGAGTGTTGTATAGACAATTGTTGCAACTGCTTCGTCAGTTGCTCAACGAGCTTTGTTTGTGCTGAACCAACAATACCATCGGCATGTGGTCCAACTCTTTGTCTGGTTTTATCAAGTATTTAGCATGGCGCATCTAGCAAGATCTTGTATAATAAACTGAACTGAGAATAGATGAGCTCAAGTTGTTGAGCTCTCATGATGGTGTCTTCTTCAGAAAACACTCATGATGTCACGATGTCTCTGGATAACTGTGGGACCAAAGACTTAAGGAACCACTCGAGAAGGAATTCTGGTGGGACTGGCACCTTAATTAAACTCTTCTGGCATCTCCATTCTCGGATGTGATCAGAGATATGGTCCGCTTTTGTCTGTGCAAAATTGGCCAGCAATTATGTGCCAACATCGTATCTCACAGGTAATTGGAAATGGTTTAGGAAGGCCATTTCCAATTCATCGAAGGAAGAGTATCTTGAGCAGTTGAGCTCAATGGACCATTTTGTGGCACTCCCAATGAGAGTATGTTGAAACAATCGCAACTGTACGGAGTCGTCTTTCAACGAGTTAGATGAGAACCAAAGGTGGAAGGTAGTCACATGATTGCCTGGATATTCATTCGTCTTTGCTTCAAACTTCAGTATTTCCAAAGGCAACTTCATCGGCATAGGTGGACAATGCAAATCGTGATAGATAGGGTCATTCAACAACCTTGTCAAGTCTGGAAAATGGAAGGTTTCCAGGAAAGGTAGTTTCGGTTGTTGATGATAACCTGGGAAAAAGGGACCTGGAGTTTGACTGGCACCAGGTTGCCAGGAAATTTTGGCTGCTGGCCTGGGTTCTGGTAAAAACCATGGCCATGACTAGTGTATGGATTCTACATGTGAGGAGACATCATCGGTTGTTTCCCAAAATAGGACGTACATGGATGGGCATGCATTACATTCAGAGGACTTTGGGAAGGGTTGCCTCATGTTGATCCCATGGGGATAGGCATAGTACCTTGTCTGGGGTTCCATTGATTGTGGGAATAATTTCCCTAGATCGAGATTCTTGAGGAGGGAATGGATCCCTGCCAAGAATTCCAAGGACCTGGTGCAGAAGAAGTTCCTTGGTTTCCCCCCTGTGCAGGAATAGTACCCTACATAGGAATAGGTTGTCTGAAACCGAGGTTGCCCTCAGTCAGGAAAGAAACTGACGAGAATGTGTTGTTACCAAATGCACCGAACAAAGAAAACAGTGTTTAACCTACCGAAATATTATGCGAAGGCATTCCTTGACTCCCTGCTCCAAATAAACTATGGTGTGTAGGTGGCCCGACAGATTGTTGATGCATGCCACTGAGCGAAGGGGACAAAGGAGGTGTATGACCTCCCCCGTAAGGGAAACAGTTAAAAGGAGATGAAGTGCCCCCCATGTGGCCTTGCAAAGGAGCATTAGAGCTCCCTTCTCCCATACCTAAAGTCTGTGAAGTGGAGTAGGAAAGTATAGGACTTGTACCTAAGCTAGGCATCCTGTATAAGAATGGAGGGCCTGTCACACTTGGTGTGAAAGGGGTTGTGTCCACCACCATAGATGGGATCAGACCACTGTGCAAGGTAGAGGCAGCTGAGACCATGGTGGCTCAGACTAGTGACGGTGGGTTAGGAGGTGGAAATTCTCCTGTGGTGACAACCGTAGTGGGAATTGAAGAATTCCCAGAGGGAGTGACAGTATTTGTTTCCATGGCTGTGTTCAACACTGTCTGGCACTCGTAAGGGTGAATCAATACGATGATGTGTGTTGAAATATCAATGGTTAGAGTTTCAGGTGGACCAATAGCTTTCACTCCAAAGTCTAAAATGATTGTTTCCTTCGGATGTTGGTCGGACACAATTTTGCCTTAATGGTGGCGGGGGTGGCTCTAGTGCAACCGGTGATAGGCCTAGAAGCCTTCATGACCGGCAGAGCTCATGATCCTCCACTGTGTGAGAAGATCAAAGAAACTCTAGGGTTGTCTATTCATTCAAAAAAAAACACACACTAAAAAAGTCCCTACAAGATAAAACAAGCAAACACTAAACTAATTGGAAGAACAGTTACAACAACCAACACTAGAGAAACTAACCAGTGCAAGTGAAACTACAACATGGAAGAACCCTCCATATATACTCTGCAAAGTGTGGCCCAATGTCTGTCCCAGGTACTGCGGTATACCCCCACAGTCACCTGTGTATGTCCTTAAAAAGATAGGCAACTAGGTTGCCAGTGCATGAACAATCACCAAGCGGGTACAGTCGAAAGTTGGGTACACCATAATGAGTAGGGTATTGAGCCTGAAACCTGTCAAGGGTATCGAAAGAAAGTGTTCTAGAAGACAACTGAGGACCTCGAATGGATTCAAGACCCACGAAGCTCTGTGGCAAATGCAATCAACGAAATCCCAAGACAAGCCCTCTATATGTGTTCTCCACTACGATTGGTCCAGATTTGGAGGGGTTATCCTCACTATCTTTCCGCATGCAACCTCGTGTTTATCCCCTGTGTTAGAGGGGGGTCCCGGATAAATTTCATGATATTGGACTTTGAGACTCCCTAACTCAGACTCCAATGTTTGATTTTAATGGCCTTGAAGAATTTTCTCTCCAACCTAATTCAAGGCCCTAACCCTAAACTAGTTGGTTGACCCTACAAACATAAAAAGTCTAATTAATTTTAGATTTAGTATTAATTTTTATGGCTTGTATTAAGTCAAAGGTTATGAAAGTGAAACTAGTGATGTCTGAAATATGAAAGAAAAATAAATAGAAAGCTAGAAACAAAAACCTTTACTTCACTTAACTCCTAAACAACTTTTCAAACTTAAAAGTTTTTCTAAGATCTTTGAACAACAAACTCAAAGAAGAAGTTCACTCAACTATGAGCTACTTATGATCTAAGTGAACCATCAAGAACTTATGAAAGCAAAGAGTTTTCCCTGGTTACTAATGCAAAACAACACTTTTAAACCAAACAAAGAAAGAAAAGATTTTTTTTTATTTGAATGCTCACAAAGCAAAAAGGAAAAATATCAACAAGTCAAAACCAAGAAAACTTCTGGCCTAAGTGTAGATCGCAAAGAGTCACTTTTAAAATCACACACAAGAAAATGAAAAATGGACTCTCACACTTGTCTAAAAACCCTATAAAAGAAAAATTTTGAGGAAAAATTCTAAATGAAAAAAGAAAGCTATTGCTGTGATCAAACCTAAGTTACTGACCGCTATGAAAGAGACCCAAACCTAAGAGGTATAAGTCTTGGAAAAAGAAAGGATGATTGCCTCACCTTCAACAAAAATTCTCTCTACAAGCACACTGCTAACAGTTCTACAGAAAGCGTGTGCACGTGAGATGTGTAAATTCAGAGCGCGTGTACACGCATGCTGGCCTTATACAGGATGCATGTGTATCTGAAACTCTAAGACAAATTAAAATCCAAGAAAGCTATCCCAGCCAGAGACTATTGGTACTGAGAACCAGAATCTCTTGAAGACTCAGACAATTCAAGGAAAACTTCATAGAACAAACCAATTCGAGGTGAAACCTAAGCTATAGACTGCAAACAACAAAGACTAGAAAGAGTTCTAGAAAACCCCTGAGAAGGACTAATTATGACAGAGAAGAGGATGACTGCCTCTTTAAAATAATTTTTTTGGAATCATACACGCGACTGACACTCCCTTAGCTAGTGTGTACACATGTGTTGTGAGAATGCAGGGCATGGGTACTCGCATGTAGACCTTATATAGACCGTGTGTACCTTTGTGGGTCTCGAAAAAAAATATACAGTCAAGCAAAGAAATAGAGATAACTAGCATGGAAGACCATAATCTCTGTTAGCTCAGACTTTTGCAGAAACTTTAAAAACAGGAAATGAAACCAGTTCTTAAAAATACCCAAAAATTATTCCTCAGAAACAATAGATAATCCCTATTATGGTCACCAATTCTGTTGTGAGTGGTAAATCCCTCTAGGGACTAGCACTTAGGGTTTAATTATGCATGCAGAAAAGACCTAAAGATTTCTACTTTCTACCATCGTCCCAGACCTAATCCCCATTATTCTTAAGCAAATACATAATTAGGAAGATCAAGTGAGCATACCTTATTTCGGGCGTTTGATGTAGATCCTTCCTCACACTTGATTGCTTTTTGATTACATCTCTCCTCCCAAGGCTGACCTGCATTCACAAAAAAACAAACAACAAACTCCACATGCATTTGATATATAGATTAATGGGTTAGAGATTCAATAAACAAGTATGCAATAAACCATGAAAACCTCATATGGTGGGATGGGAAAAATATTTCTTTATTATTAACTTCAACAAATCAACTTACAATGATGAAGCTGACCGTTGCTCCATGAACCTGGTCCTGGGCTCCTCTTCAACTATCCTCCAACTTCTTTTCTCTATCTTTCTCTTTGCACAAGGATGGCTAAAGGGTTGGGACAAAGGGAATGCACAATCGGGTATAGTTTCTTTACTATGATTCTCCTCTTCCAAATGGGACCCCTAACCCTTCTTTTATAGGCTAGAAGAAGCTAGGTATTTGATCGAACCCTCGGGCATGCATGGCTGGAAGGTTTAGTTAACTCACCCAAAGCTATGTGTTCCGTCAACAACTTTCCTTTTTTTGTGCTTTTGTAGGTACACACGGGTTGTTTTGGGTCAGCTAGCATGTACGCGTGTGCAGTAATGGAGTACGGCACGTGGGCCTTTATAAAAGAGGTTTTTAAGAAGATTTGTTTTGCAGTGATTTGGCAAAGAAGGAATCTGAAATGGCCTGATGCCAGGTAAGCATGTCTGGAGCAAATTAGGGTTATAACAATGCCTCAACAGATCTAACGACTCTCAGAGTCAGTTAATCAATGAATCTAGATGCATTAGAGACTTTATCTACATGACAGTCAATGCCTAAATATTTTATCCTCTTTTATCCTCGACCAAGTGGGGAACCACAGAGATCAATGAATAAGATCACATATCATCCTATTCATAGATATATGGCTATGATCACCTCTCAGAGTCCCTCCTATCAGATTTCCTTGTAGAAACTATAAAAGATCAATGAATTTCATTTCATCACAACCCTCTCTGATCAACGACTCGGATATTCCCTCGGATTTTTCATCTACATGTGCCCAAATCATCTTGGAATGTGACGCCATTTCTACATGACATGTGGCACCATAGCCACCTAAAACATGGAACTCATATTTCTCATAGACATCCACCTAGAGGTGCCAAATCACTATTTCATGTGGCTCCTTCTATGCTCAACATGTGGCACCATCCATGACATCCTCTTGATATATTAGTGAAACAATCAACGATCCATATTGTCCGGTGTATCCTATTGATCTTGGCAGGTCGACAACCCATATTGCATCTTGGGGTTCCTCTGTCGTAGTGTCTTCTTGCAACCTACTTTGAAGAGCACCTCACGACAGATGATCCATATCTCTTCACCTAATATCTAATGATAATGGTTAAGACACATGTCCCTAGGTATGAAATCGATGTGGCTCATATTAATCCTATTGTGTGAATTGAAAATTGACATCTGTCCATCTTTGTACATGTTGGTTTCCACCTGTCGAGACATGTGGCCATACCACCTGATCGTGACACATGGCACTCAAAATCCATTACAATATCCTTCCTAATAACTTTATTCTAATTGACACATGGTACAATTCATTTGTGACATGTGGACCAATATTCATATGCCACATGGGCCAATTTCAATTTAACATGTCACCGTCATATGTATGACCATCCTCAGTTCATAAGATTATAGTTCAAAACATATGACTAGGATCTGATCTTCCTTTTGTTGATCTATAGTCTTGGTCATCCTTTGTATTACTCCCATTGAAGTTCCTTCACCATAGGGACCAACACGCATTCCAACCAACCCTCTCTGATGAATGGTCGAGATATTTCGACACTTAGATCTAATGACTAAGGTTCAAGCTGAGTTTTTAAGGCCCTTCTCACCCAACTAGGCCACACTTGTCCCATAAACCAATAGAATATCACCACACATTGCCCTAGGGGATACATAAGATACCACACTAGTATTACATGTCATTATGATGTCAGCGTACTCTTTTATTCCCCCATTGGGATGGATCATAGATCGAATGGATGAGGTCTCACCTCAGACTCTACCTATTCTATGGTTGAGACCGAATCTTAAAGTATTACCATTGAGGTCGCTCATCAACCTCATGCACAAGTATTATGATAGCCTAATATATGATCAATGTTGGATATCTCTCCACCCATAGATCCTACGCTTGAAAACTAAATTGCCCATTCAAAAACCTGAGCTTGGTAGGGACCCACTCCCGATTCCTTTGACCACATATAGGCTGCCACATATGATCCTTGGCTACATAGGCTCTCCCTTGCATCATTACATTGAAAATACATCACCTTCCCTCTTAACCTCACTTAGAATAGACCCCACAAAGATCTATGCTTGATAAATAATCTCGTCCCTAGTTTTATTAATAGTCTAGATTGTCCCTCGAACCTCCCTCATTAGAGTTCCTTCACTCTGGATATCCAAGGTTACTTTAACCATCATCCTTCAACCAAAGATCTGGATCTTCTGACCCCTGATCCTTTGATAAATAGACAGTCCTGGATACGTCTCATACATGCCTCATGTACTACTTCTATGAAGGGTCAGGATCTATTTGCTACATTGATCCAACAAATCTGATTCCTCCAGGATCGAAACCTAAATTATTCATTAGGAAGGCATCCTATTTAATGGTCGAGATCATTTCTCCACTTAAAATAAACGGCTCTAATTCAATTTACTCAGGATATGGGATTTTTTCATGATAGCAACCTGAAATTGGACTTATCCAATTCAAGGATATCTTTGGGCTTATCACATGCTTTTACCATGCCTCCTTGACTTTGTATCTTAATCACAAAATAACTAAGGCATCCATCCCTCAAAACTATATTAAGGACCTTACCTCATGCTAGGAATCCATTTCAATGGTTAAGGGAAACACAAGGCTTTCAATGGTTAAGGTTAATTCTCAGACTTAGCATCCAAATGACCTTTCATAGACAACTCATAACCATCATCCTCCTACTATAAGCCCATGAATAATGCATACCCACTTGTCCTAATTATATAATTTGATTTAATTATCAAAAAATCACATTCTTCAACCAATACAGAGTATTTCACCACCCCATAAACTATCACAATGATTATATGTTCCAATGTAAAATACCCGTACAATTTTCATAATCCCCTCATTCCATCAAGTGCATGGATGTGCATATGAAACAAGAAATCAACCTGGAAACAGGCATGCAAACTCAGGGATGCACTAAAGGAAGTCAGTCATCTACACACATTCAAATATGAACAATAAACAACTTATCCTTACTATTAGCAATAAATGGACACAACCACAATGATACTTATATGTTCAATGAAAGGATTTATCAGACAACTAATTGGGGGTATTCACCTTTCCACCCAACCATAGGCTATGTGCACTCAATCACTTCAGTAGTAAGCCACTCCCATGCCAAACCATGATACCACTAGGGGGCCTCTCTCTCTAGTTCTCATCAATTTGTTAGGAGCACTCTCCTTCACACTACTCTTGGTAGATATTCCCCACACCAGCCTCTCTCAGGACTCAACAAAATTTGGTTCATATACTTTCCCATTATCAAACTCCCAGCCTTCTTCACTCATGTCGGGTTTTAGACTCTCATACTAGTCCTACGACTAGTTTCTTACTTTGAGACTCACTGAAATCTCCTTGAGTTATATGTGCATCTTCTGACTGTGCACACGTTTATCCATCCTCTGAGGCCATCCTTCTTAGCATTCTCCCTCTACATGACATCTCCCAAGTTCTCAACATGCCCCCTTCCTTTTTTCAGAAGGAAAATCGATTCAACCTCGGGGTTTGTGGAATGGTACATTGGGTACCTTTTTTTGACAACTTCCTACTATCTTATCCAGGTCCTCCATGCTTCCATTCATTGGGGTGGTTGGTTGCTCAACCACCAATTCTTTTCTCATTAACTGATTTTCCTTGAGATCAGGTTAAGTCTTATTATTCCAAATCAAATATTCCAGCATGGAGGATTGGGTCATATTAGCATGATGAAACCCTCTCTATATTCCATCACTCTTTCCTCTAGTGGTATCATGGCTAGTACTCAAGGATTCACCCCCACAGTCAGTTGTTGGCATTTTTCCAATAAATATAATTACAAAGATTGTAGGCCATGGCATGGCACTCATTAAAATTATTAATAACATATATAATCGGGGTTTATAAAAGCGGTGTTACAGTCTTTGAGCCAAAAAAAAATTGCAAACTACTTCCAATGAGTAAGAATACATAAAACCAATGATTGCGAGTGTATAACTTGCATTTGTAACAATTCTTGAGCATGAATAGAAGACATCAAATGCTAGTTTTCTCATTTGGGTTTATAGGATAATGTCTGTCTTAAATGTGTTTAAATTCTCATGTGACTGAGATCAATATGGTTACACTACTGGTTGCATTAATGTTTGTGCACCTAGTAAATTTTCTAGTTTCTTTATTACTTAACATGGTAAATATGATTGTGGAATGTTTTGGCAATTAGACAAAACACTTTTATTAATGCATGGGATCACTAGTTTGTATTTCCTTGATATCCATCCCTATCCAACACTTATAATCAAGGCATTTTCCCTCCACAAACTAGTTGGTGGAAACCATATTCATAGATAGCATTCTCATGCATGTTAATTCACTAAAATGTTTTCTAGAATTGGTAGCTACAATAATAAATGTCCCTTTCTCTTTTCACTAGTTTAATTAATCAACTGAAATTCTACACATTACTACATTTACATGCACAATCGATTACGCACACCATCAATATATTCTTGATGAAATCGTTTGGTCTAGTTTAACTACATGCTACAACATCCTTCTACATTGTATACTCTGTTTTAATCTTGGGAGTATTGCCTACATCTATATTTATATAGGAAGAAACTCATATATTTGTTTAATCATTGTGTAATCTCTATGCTAAAGCCATTTCAATCACCTACAACCTTGCACACTCTCACATATTCATTGTACCCATTATCTATAGCAATCCTTACACAAAAGATTTAAATGATATTCAAATAATGAACCGTGGATGTTGTGGTGGGAAGAGTAAGGTATTATTCCTCTTGTCTAATGCTAGAGTATATGCAAAGAACATGTAGATGGACTTAATATTGATAGGTTGGAATACTCAAATAAATGTTGTGTTTTTTACTTACAATGTGAATAATTAGATATATAAATAGAGTATGTTCCTCACCCAAGTTTGCACATTCAAAAAAAAATCTTAATATGCAGTTGGTAATAGAGTTGGAGAAGGTTAGGCTTCATAATTGAACATTGGTATTGTAAATACAAATTTGACAAACCAATATTGAAAACCAATTTGAAAAGATTCCATTCATGCATGTTGGAGAAGATAAAACAAAGGATATTGTACTCATCTTGATAGAGAAACCATTATTGTAATTTTTTAGAATCATATGTATTGATGATATAAATGGGCCATAGGCCTACTATTTATTGATAATATGGTATCATGTAGGTTGAATCCATGACCTTGAAGAATATGTTATCATTTTGACAATAAATAGTACCCATCATGTGTAAAGCATTAAAAATAAAAAGGTTGGAAGAACCAACGGACATCAATGTGAAAATCCAAGAGGAGAAACAACACTTGAAGGAGAGGATAGTAGAATAGGAAGAGAACCATGAGACTTCTATAAAATTGTTTCATTTGTTAAAGGAACACTTTATTTAACACTAGGAAACTCTCACCATTATTATGGTGGATTGTAACAAGAGGAAAGTTTTTATCTTACAATTAGGAGAGAAAGTAATTTAGTTGGATGGTTTACAAGAATAGAGGCTCACTTAGATGATGCCTCAGTTGTACCAAAAAAGGGTAGCTAATGAGGAGGCATTGGCCAATATACAAGTAGTTATCCAAGATACCAAGGAAGTGCAAGCACTTTCCGTTTCTATTACAAAAGACAACACCATGATCAAAACAAGCATGGTAAGCTCACTCTCTAAAGATAATTCTCAACTTGTTTTTAAAGAGCCCTTTGGTAATTTTCAAAAGAATAGAAAAGGTAGAGGCACATATCATAAAATATAATGATAAAAATGAGCTATGATAGAAATGTTATATGAAAGAGAGGATATGGGTTTGTAAATCCAATAGTAGACAAACCTAGGGTCAAGCATGGAGGATTGGATTTCATTGGACAAGAGGATGTGAGTGGATGCAATTCATCTCTTAAAAGTTTGGCTTAAGATAATAGCACCAAGATAACCTTTTTTAAGGAAAGAGGCATTGAAGGAGAGGTAATAGTAAAAGGAGTGGATAGTAGATCATTAATCCATCCTACTTGTAGTATCTTGAATGAGGGTAGCCAAGGGATGTTTATATCATCTTTAAATTCACCAACACTTGGAGGACCGATAAAACAAGCCAATATGCATAAGAAAAAATGGAAGAGGTATGGCTAAACACCTATCAAGCTATATAATTATAGTAGTAAAGTAATAAACTCTATAAATCCTTTTAATTATTGACCAGGGGGCATACTAACTTTAGAGGTGTTGTACATTATGTATGCAAACTAGAGACAATAAGATATGAGAAGTTGAAGAGTCCTAAATTCCTAGTTTATGATGAAAAATCAAAGTACCTAACTATCTATGTTTTGAAAAAAAGAAATCAACATAGATCCATTCAACATAACCTAGAGGGATGATTCTTATTACCATTTCTCATATAGTTGCTTGAAGTTAGATTATGACTTATATCATTACTTCAGTTAAATGAGGAATTGAAGTAAATAACAAACTTTGTTATTGCTTGTGCATTCACTAAGTTAATATGGATAGAGGATTTTACAACTACATTTATAAAAAAATAAAGAACTCACAAAATCATATGATCGGTTACTATAATAAGAATCTACACTATCAGAATATCTAGGAAAAATGAATTAGACAAGTTTGTAAGAAACCGAATTAAACATGAATGTAATGATGTGAAATTGAACATGAATGTAACTAAACTAAACTAGCAAGAACGGTAAAAATTTGAGCTAAATTGTTATCGGATTAATCAATAAGTGCATACACAAACAAATCTCCCTAGCTTCCACAGGAAACTAGAACAAAACATAACATAATACACACTTCGCCTTAAACTTAATCATCATATAAACTAGTTTAATGAGGAACAAGTGGCATACCTTTTAAACGATGCTTGTTCCTCTCTAGTGTTGTCCTTGTAGCTCCTTCCTTGAGTTTGCAGAATAGTAATCCTATCTAAGAACCACAAACCAACAAAGAGGGAAAAAAAAGATATATGTATTTTGATGAAGTCTATGTATATGATCAAGGAATTATACAATAGAAGATGAGATGCTTATATAGGGAAGAAATGTATTATTGTATTAAGTGAATAGAAAGTGGATAATACAACCCATGCCTTGATGTTGCAAGGTCCCCTTTCGATGGATCTTTTCTTCTACACACACCTTTTCTCCAATGCCTTGAATGAAGAAGATCCACAAACTGACTTGAAGAGCTAAAGCAAAGTTCTCAAGAATGATCTAAAGTAGAACTCTCCATACAAATATTATCCTATTCAACCTTAGTCTTTTCCATGAGATATCCCTATTTATATAGTGTGAAAGAGAGATGGATGAGGATATTAGGATGATCCCACCAAATTAGAGAAATGAGTAAGATCCAAACCGATCGGAGGCCACCTCATCTTTTAGAAGATTCCCTTCTAGAACATTCGTGAAATTTAAATTTTCTTATGCTTTAAGCATCGTCACACCCTATGCACAAGAAGCATGCGATGACATTGTAGTTTAGGTTGAGGGCAGAGTGCAATGATCAGGAATCGTCGCACCGCATGCATATAGCAGGGTGCGACGACCTTCCTTGACATGGTTTTTGAAGGAGGAAAACAAATCACTTTTCCCATGGATAAAGTCTTCTTTTAATATTTTTTAGGGAACATAAACATATGTTTTCAAGTGATCAATGAGGTGAGCAAACTAATGTGTAATATAATTCCCCCCAAAGTACGAAGTTGGAACTCATGACAACTGAAATACTTTGTAGAATGTGTGTGTCGAAAACAAGTAGCGCATTGATCATGAACCTACTAACAAACAAGCATCTGCATAATATCATACCATTTCAGAGGTAGGCATTCCCATGCTCAGAATACAAGTGAATCTAATCATAAGTGTCAAGTGAGTCATGGCCATTAAATATACATTGTGGATCCATGCCATCACAATTTTGCATAGCCACCAGGAATACCGTGTGGATCTATGCTCTAAAATAATTCAAATTCAGACATAGCCATAAGACATACACACTAGATCTACATTCCAGTACTAATTCATGAATACTCCATTGCAACTTGGATCAAAATGATAAGATCCAATTTATTCATTTCCATTGTCTCGAAGTACGATTCTAACCATGTGATTACAGGTGTTGAAGTCGAACATGGTAGAAACCACTTGATTACCGGTCATTAACGAAAATTGTTAACACGTGAGAGGGAAATCACCATTGATGTCAATGACTCCCAAGGTACCCTAGTACAATCCAATGAATGTGAATAAATGAGTTGAATTCGAACACTCAATGGAATCTTTAAATCATGGGTCAATGATGTGAATCCACTGTTGAAAGTGAAGAATCCTTCCATTGAGGCATGCAGGCTCTAAGGTACTAAATGATTTCTAAATCTTGTTCCCAGATAACATGCTGAAGTCGACAGGAAAAGACTCATCACAAGAGGGCCTTGATGTATCCCCCATCAATGACAAAAAATATGTAACAGATTTGAAGTAGATCGGAGTATGGAGTGATTCAGAACTAACTCAGGGAAGGATGACATGATAGAAAATTTATAGTTGTAGATGGTCGAATCGATAGAAGGATTGTTTAGGTAGGAATTCTCTTGAACATATGAATGACACAATAATGGTCTTGGCAGCATTGACTCAAGGAGGACCCAACATATGAACTTGTGTATGGTCAAACGAGAGACAAATGGATTTCCAACCCAGATACAATGACAAAGGGGAGTGTCATGTTCAAGAGTGACTATTACTGCCACTAATACAAATACAGAGACACACTTATTTCCCAATTTTCCCCCACCATTTTTGGCGAGTACCTCATTATTTTTACGCAAGCTTGAGGAGGTTAACATAATCTTGTATATGTAAGTGCATCCTTCAGACGAGTCCCTCAGAGTATGTTTAACGAACCCTAAGAAGGAGTGGTTCGATCCCATATGGGTCTTTTGATGCTTGTTTAATGAGTCCAAGGAAAGGAAACTCAGGGGTTTTTCAATTTTAAAGAGTCTGAAAAACACTTAAAGAGAACTCCATCAGGTCCTTTTCCATAAATTAATATGATGAGACCGAAAAAGTGATAACCTATTGCTCATCATATATTTTCTTCAAATACTTTTACGAGTGTGAAAAGAACAAGGTCTCTCGACCATATTTTCATGTTTAGGGAGTTTGAAAAGAGCTTAAAGGATACTCCATAGGTTTCATTTTTAATGTCACCACTACGGGTTTGAAAAAATGACAAAAGACTACTCGATCACATTCTCATGATTTCATGAGCGTGAGAAAGAATTAAGACTCTACTCAGAGCTTTTCCTAAAAAACCTTAAAAGGATCTGTACATGCCAAAAATATACAAAAATAAACCAGAAAAGGGGTGGGACCTTGTTCCAACGCCTCATCTCTAGAATTTTCAACCTGCAAAAGTGAATATTTGTAAAGTTGTTAAGACTTTAGGGAACGGATAAAGCATAAAAATAATATAATTTGCAAATGAAAAGTGATAAAAGTCAATAAAATAGGCTAAAAGCACCATTTTACCATTTCATTTGTAACTTTACCCAAATATTTCTCTAAATCCCTTTTTCACCTTGATTTTCAAATATTTATTATAGAGCGCACGATGGATCATTTCACAAATTGTCTCTGCTAAAGAGGTAATCTCCTTCTCCTTCATATTTTCATGGTTTAAAAATTGATTTTTATTGGTTAAAATTGTGTTTTTGAGTCAAATTTTAGGGGTTACCTGCGCATTGAGGTCATCACAGGTTCCATATATCAGGAACTGCGATGATACAGGATGCAAGATACCAGATATATAAAATATGCAGAACAGAAACGAAATGCTAGAAATAACAGAATAACAGTGAAATATCCAGCATAATCTTCACAATACGCAGAAATGATATACGAAATAGCAACAGAAATAGCACTTGAACAGAA
>ML784344.1:507688-519573 GCA_009831015.1 Picea engelmannii
TTTAGCATGAACTTTTTCAAAAAAAAGTAACAAAAGAGAGACTTGAACTCAAGACCTCTTACTTAATAAGGAAAGTTTTAACCAACTGGTCTAGCAAAACATATTGTAATGTTCAGAAGGAGGATTGGGGGTGTTGTTGTTGTGGAAGACGGCCTTGGAAAGCATGCTCCAAAAAAACTCTTTTCACACAAGAAAAAAACTTCGATTCTCGATGACAACAAGGGTTAGATCTCGGTTAGCTTACCCGGAAGATGCACCTTTTCCTATCTGTTTCTGATTTTCCAAGATCACACAAGGCGCGGGGAAAAGAGCATACGCATATCTAAAAGAGTAGCAGCCTGGAAAAAAAATACAAACCGAAATAAAATCAAAACTTTGCAAAAATTTAAAAATGCATATTCAGACTTTATACCTCCGGATTTTGACTGTAATGGCCGTATCTTGGGCAAATGGAAACCTTTTCGAGTGAAACAAAAAGTGTTCCTGAATGAAAAGCGTGCTCCGGACGCAATGAAATAGTCATTTTAGCCTATAAATTTATAGAAATGCCAGAAAATGGAGATGAGGCAACTCGGCTTCACGATCTCGATATACAACATGAGCGGGTCTTCAAACAAGCTCTGATACCATGTTCGACAACACAGGTATTCCAAAAGAGGACGAACACCTTCAATAACCACTCACATAACCAGATCAAATATCAACACACCAATGTTTTCACTTGGTAAAACCCCTACGGGGAAACATCCACAGCCCCAGCCAACGCGGCCACTTGGAGCAATTTATTAATGAAAAGAAAAAGATTACAGAGAGATTTTACAAGAGAGTTTCTCACAATCGATCATCGGCAAATGACCCTCCATGCTCTTTAAATAAAGATCATGGACCAATCGGGTTTTAAGCCATGGATCAATGGCTGTTAAGATCGAGGAGAGTATGAACCGTCGGATCACTCTATGTCGAGAACATATCGTGACCGTCGGATTTCCTAACTACAAATGCATACTAATGCATACTAAAGAAACACACTTTTACCTAACGACATATTAGACCAAGTAGATCTTAACTAACTCCTAAGTTTCTAAATATCCTAACATACTATGTCCTCCATCATTGTGTGCCCGATACTGAGAAACATAGTGGAAAAGTAGATATCAGGAATGTATGATATTTGCCTTTGCGGACTATCCTTTATATTATTACTCGTATGGTAGGGAGTGCAGCTCCTCATATGAATTTACAGAGTCATTTTCAGTATGCCATAAAATCCATGGAGACCATGGTTTTCAATTGGTGCAAAGGGGTCCTAAAAATCATGAAGAAACAACTTACCAAGTGTCGAAATGGTGGGTTAAAACAATTTGGATATGGGTCTATTTTGGTATCCTTCTTCCTAGAGAGGCTTCTAGTTCTATGCCTGTAGGTGGAGTGGGCTATACCCACTCCACAGAATCCAAGGATGAAGATGTGGGTAGATCTCATGGCTCGGCATGGAGGTGTTCCCATCGTCAAATATGACGATGTCTTCTTCCAATGGCTGAGGACTCAACTTCCTATGGTTGAATATTATGCGTATTCTAGAGTAGATTTCTGTGGAGATCCAGATCTGGCTCTTCCTAATGGGTCCTAGTGGGGGGACATAAGTAAGAAGGAAATTTTCTTTATGTAACATTTTTGTTATTTTAATGATATAACATGTTTTTTGTGTTCTTTATACGATGACTAATCGAGTTCTCTCATCAATGCAGATGTGGGACCTTATCATCCTCCGGGATCATATCCTATCCAGAGGTGTAGAGAGAGAGCTGCTATAGTAGGAGTGGATTCAACGGACCTCGAGGTCGTAGAACAGAACCTGGAGGGACTGACCATGCATGTCCCTAACACTACTATGGATGAGCTCCCTAGGCATTACCAATGCCACACAGTGGGTGTATCTACATCCATCGGTCGAATTCTTCATAGAGTAGCACAGGCAGTTGCTTGTTATAGTGAGCAACATCCTTGATGCTTTTGTCTTCGAACAAAAACACTTTTTTCTAGGAACCTAAAAATATAAGTTTACATTTTTTTGTAAACTTTTATCGTTATAAATATAAGGTTCCTACCGGCTCACTTATTTTATGTACAAAGTGTGATTAGATTTTATAAATGTATCAAATGTTTGTCTAACATATAATTATCCAATGCATCTGTCAATGTATTTCGACATCTAGGAATGTGTTGATATTCAATGTAATCAAAATGTCGTTCCAAGAGGCGAATTCGTAAATATACCCTTAACAAAGTAGGACTTCAGATGGAATAAACATTACTCAACTGTAGTACTACTAACTGTGAATCAAGTCATAGAATAATATGACAGATTCTGAGTGAAAAGATGTCAGTTAACAACTCGATAACTGCATTGTATTCTGCAATATTGTTAGTTGCATGACCAAGGAAAACACCTTGTAGAATGATTAATTCATTTGTAGGTGCATAGATTGCCCAAGAAGCAGACACTAAGTTTTGAGTACTGCGACTAGCTCCATTATTGAAGCCAATATAGGGTAGTGAAGAAACCGACATCTGGAAACCAAACACAATGCAAGGTAAGAAGATGAAGGGTGAAACCAAAAAAGAAAAATAACACAAGAGTGTGATACACAAAAATACACAACACTCATGCAAAAATGATTTAAGAATAGTACTTCTTCAAGTAAAGCCCATTTTTGGGTTCACTCAAAGGAATTCCATAATACTCTACCATCTCATAAGCCCCTTTCTCCAACACTCACTTCATAATATAAGGACCCCGCCACATAGGCTCAAATTTACCAACCCCTAGAAAATCATGATCTTTCTCGTAAAGAAGAACTAGATCACCTTCAGAAAAAACATGTGGTTTGACATGATTTTCATATTGAGCTTTGACACGTTTTTTCTAAGTTTCAATGACTACGACAACATCAAAATGGGTTTCATCTAATTGCATCAAACACAAAATATGTTCCTCTTCAACTGAGATGTTAGGGAGAAGTTCGACAGCTAGTTTCAAAGATGGGATTTCACATTCAATCGGAAAAATTTCTTTGATACCATATACTAACTGAAAAGTTATGAATCCTTTGGAAAACTTAACGGATGTCTGATAGGCCCACAATTCCAAGAAAAAAATCATTTGCCAGTTTGACTTGTGAATTCTTACCATCTGTCGAAGCATAGTAGTGAGAACTTTGTTAATTGATTCAACCTGGCCATTGGCCTATGGATAATAGGGGGTTGAGTTTTCATGTCGAAGACCCAACTTCTCAGTAAGTTCAAACATCATGAAATTGTGAAAATGACTACCATTATCAGTAATGATGGCTTGAGGGACACCAAATCTAGTAATGATATGATTGAATATGAATAGCGTTGTCGTTTTCTCGGTATTATCAAATGTAGGCATCACCTCAGCCCACTTAGTGAAATAATCCACAACTACAATAATGTAGCCATGCCCCTCGGCCGAGTGAGGGTTACATTTCATGAAGTCAATGCCCCATTTAGTGAATGGACCAATTAAAACTACAGGGTGAAGAGGAGTAGGGTGGGTTCAGATATTATTGTTGTAGGTTTGACAAGCATGGCATTTCTAGACAATAGTAATGCAATCTTTAAACAATGAATTCCATAAATAACCATCTCATAAGATATTTTGTGAAGTGGCATACCTAGACATATGAACGCCACATGCTTCAGAGTGATAGTCATTCAAAGATTTCTCGACTTCATCGTAGGTGAGACATTTTCGAAATATGGAATCAATACCATGATGACAAAGGGTATCACCAAGGATAATGTATTGACGGGCTTGATACCGTATACGATAACGATATGTACTAGAAAGATCAGGCTAGAAAGTTTAGTTCTGTAGATAGATGATAATATCTCCATACCATATGTCGTCAAAACTAATCAGAAAGAGGGGTTCATTAGGTAAGGAATCGTCTTCCACGGTGTTTGTTTCAGTATAGGGAAGATCACAGATCAATTCGGAAAAAACCAAAGACTTCTTTGACTTGGCACGTTCAAACTCCAAATCAAACTCCTAGAGAATAACTATCCATTTAGAGTACTTTCCCCCCAACAATTGTTGAGTAAGGATATGTTGCATGGGGTTTCAATTAGAAATGATTGTGGTTCTGTGTAATAGGATGTAGTGACAAAAACGTTGAACAACTTGAATAGCTGCCAAGGCTAATTTCTCCACATGTAAATATTTGGATTCGGTACTCGTGAGACTCTGACTCAAATAGTATATAACATGTTCATCGTGTGATTCATCCTCTAGGACTACAACCATAGAAATGGTAGAGTCTGAAGAAACTAAGTAAAAGAATTAATCACAACTATAATCAGGTGAAAACAACAGTGGGGTACGAGTTAAGGTGAGTTTCAAAGCTTCAAAGGATTTGTTTGCAGTGTCGTCCCATACAAAATCGTAAACTTTCTTGAGGAGCTGATTAAATATTTTCATTAATTCAGCGTAGTTGGGAATGAATCGACGTAAAAAAATTTCCTTCCCTTGCAAACTTTGGAGTTGGCGTAGCATGGAAGGAGGAGGTAGATTAAGAATAGCCTCAAACTTCAAGGGGTCTACCCAAATCCCATGTATAGACATGATAAAACCAAGACGTCATCCGGATTCCACACAAAAAATACATTTGTGTGGATTCAAACGTATGCGATAATAACGACAGCATAGGAAAATGTCCCATAAATGTGTCATGTGATCTTGATGATGCATGGAATGCACTAGAATATCATCTAGATAGGGCTGTACAATGTTTTTAATGTCATGAAAAGAATAAGACATAGTGTGTTGAAAAGTCGCTCCAACATTTTTGAGACCAAAAGGTAGTTTCTGGTATGTGAAGGTTCCCCAAGGGAAAATAAAAGTAGTCTTATGTTGATTCACAGGTAAAATATTGATTTGATTATAGCCAAAGAAACCGTCCATCAAGCATAATATTTCACTCTCAACACAATCGTCAACAATCTGGTCAACGAAAGGGGTTGGATAATTGTCTTTGGGACAAGATTTGTTTATATCTTGTTGGCAACCAATAATTCTTGTCAAAGTTTATCATGGTAAAATGTCATCACCAAGGGATAATTTTTTCTGTAGTTGCCTCCTGCTCCTTAAATTTTTTTCTATCTGTTTGGTTTTGAGAAGGTCCATTGGCATAGCTGTGTAAGAATTCATCGTTTTAATATATCATTTGTTTTTTTTAATTTCATGACTGAAAGCATCAAATTAGAACAAAATTTGGCTTGAGTAGTCATCATATAGTTTGTGATTTCTTTTGTTTCGTTTGTAAATGGGATTGTAACTAAAGAGAATCTATATTATTTTTATAAACCTAAAAGTTTGTAAGCCTATATTTTTCATTTGTTGATTCATTACCATAAAACTTGATTTATCCACTTTGGGAGATATGACTTATTTATTTCTATTTTTGATTATATGGTTTTTACATTTAACATATGCTTGACTGTGCAACTAGAAAAACCTTGGGTTAAATTCAAAATATGAATCCTACTCATACTGGTCGTATCACGATCTTTTCACCCTAGTACATAACTGACACACTCACATTCCACATCACGCTTTGTCCTGCATAACTTAGGCTTGAATTCATTGTTGAAAGAGGTAAGTAGTGGTGTTTTGGGTTTAGTATTCATTTCTCAGAATGGTTTACTGTCCTATGCATCCTCTGGTTATTATCCACTCAAAGATCCAAATGTTTTTTATGCCAGCCTCCCAAATCCTTAGGTATCGGGTTCCTTCCAATTATGTAGACCTTTTCATACTGATTGTGTGTTGGAGAACATGACCTACCTCTTGCTGCGCTTACTGTTTCTATGTGATAGTATCCATGTCACCCGTGGTAAGAATAGAACCCAATGGTTCGCAAGCCCTCCCCTCTCATGATGATGCCGTAGACGACATTGTGGAACATGCCTGGGATGATTTCATCAGACGGTTTTAGGGTTTCAACCTCATGGTGTACCAATATTTCTCTCAGACGTTTGATGTCACCAGGGCTAATATTGGGGATCTGCAACTAGAGGTGATAGAGGGTTTCATCGCAGAAGATACAGGACTATCCCAGGAGGGAGAACAACGGTTCAAAATGTGAAAATCGAAGGTGTGCCTTGGCATTTTCTCATGGCCTCCAAGAAATCATTTTGTTGCCCAAAAGGCACACCAATTCTCTTTTCAAACCCCAATGGCATGGCCTTATTTTAATGTTGAAGCAATTTATTACCTTTGAAGGCAGGTATGGCCTAGTATTCTTGTATTATGTTTTCTTTCTCATGGTTTCTCTAGGTTTCAATTTGAATGTGCCTTTTTATCTGCATGGGAGTTTACAAAAAATGCCTAAGTTCTATCATAGGAAAAAATTAAACCCACAGTCAAGCTTGTTTCACCATGGCCTTATCTGAATCCTCATGGTTTCACATCTTTCTAAGATTGGGGATAGTTGGGGAAATTTCTTGTTTATAAATAATTTTACCCTACCTTAATATGAAATAGACTCACCTCTCCATCTCAATAAAAACCCCAGGCCTTGTAGATATAATGCTACTACCAAAAACCTATTTGTTAATCTACAAGAATACCATGCAACCATAGATCGAGTATCTGTTTTTATTCGAAAGACATCAGGCAAAAAGCCATGATGCAATTTCATGCCCAGAAAGTCATTGAAAGAGGTTTTATATGTGTTAAAAGAGAGGATTCCTATTGTTCCTATTCATGATCTGACTCAGGTTGTTTTAAACAAATCAATTGTCAAGAGAAATGGAAGGCATAAGAAACAGAGTAATCCAGATGTGAATTTTATGAGAAATCGGTAGCATTATCATCTGAGCTCGATCCCTATGATTGAGATCGATGATGGCTTTTCCGAATATGAGATTGATAATTTCATTGCTCAGGAGGATGTAGATGACTGGGTTTTAGGAAACAAAATCGATATTGATGCAATACAGTACAATTTCGTTTCTAATCTCCCACCATTATTAAAGACTCAAGAGGATTTCTCTGGTATACAACACGATCTGAAGAAAATTACAGAAAAGACTAAAGTGCCCTCTGCAAAATAGGCTCAACCTCTACCTACCATAGAACCAGTTCACTGTGAAAACTATCTTGATTGAGTTGAGAGATACTATAGGGATATCCCCTATCTCCAAGCACAGTTAAACCAAATGGTAGCATGAAACTCCTTGCTTGAGAGGGAAAAATTATGAATTGAAAACATGTGTTCGATCAAACACTGACAGGGAAAAAAAGAGGACTAAAAGGGATGGTAATGTAACTATTAAAAACTCAACAAATTTCAACACCATCATAAATTCATATTTATCAGATGCTTCTTTATCAAATCTCTGAAATGGTAAATATTTGTTTTGATTTTTGTGATTTGGTTCTGTTTGAAAAACAATGAATATATTTACTTATGATTTTGTTTTTATTTTGAGACTAGCTATAGAATTGAAAGATTCTATAACCAGTCTATTTAAAATTATTTATTTCTATTATTATCTAAACTATGATTGTGTTTTATCTTTTCAGGTAAGCAACAACTTATAATGATATGTTGAAGGAAAAGGGATCATGGATCAAGCGGTTCAATTAGCTTAAGTAATTTCCCATTTAAAAAAAAAGGCAATGTCATTAATGTAATTAATTTTTATATAAGGACTCATATAGGAGTATTCCTGTTGTTATTCTATTCTTGCAAAACAAACTTATTTTCAGGGATCATCCTCTATCTTGTATGATAAGAGGTAATTGATCCAATACGTGTTTGAATAGTTGTTGTTTCTTAGTGTATGGACAGGTTTTTCTGGACCACAATATGGACATATAATTTTGGAAGTGATATGGGAAACCAACTCGTTGTTGGATTTATACCTGTGTGAATTGTGCAATGCTTGTTTCATTGTATTCTCCTTTTATTTCTATGTTATGAGATGTTATTTGTGTTAATTTATCTTTAGCCTTGTCTCCACATGATATTTCATATCATTGATTATTTGAATGTTGTCCATGATCTATTGGTTTAGTTTGTACTTGTGATCGATCAATTATTTAGTTATTTTTGAGTTTACTTCTGATATTTAATGGTTGATAATATCAATGCCCAGGATTGGGATTTCTTTCGTCCTTATCTATTGGTTATCTTGAGCTCACAGGATATTTAATTAGTTATCTTTATACTGTTATAAATTCACTCCAAGCATCAAACACTTCCTTGAATTTCTTCAGGAAGCATTATTGTTTGTTTCTGTCATAGTTTTCCCTTAAATATAGGATAAAGAGGAGCTCATACAACGTAGAGAGAGGAACTTAGTTTATTTTTGATCAATTAGAGGTTAGTAGATGTATTGCTTTATTTTATTCAAATTTGTTTACATACGAATGAACGATGATTGCATAAATTAACTTTGTCTATTTTTGTGTTATCGTTACAATCATATTCACTTAGTGTTTATTAGTTCAATATATCTAAACATAAAAAAGAGTATTGTTCATATTTGATCTTGTTCAGAAATTTATCAAACAATTATTTTCACAAGATTTTATTTAAACCTTATAAAATTATATATAATATTTGTATATTAGCACTATTTGTGATTAGTGTGTCGATTGTTAGAATTATAGCTTTAGATCAGTTTATTTCCTTTCATTCTTTTTAGGACCCTAGTTGGCTAATAGAGCCATTAAACCCATGAGGTTATAGCATACCAAGCGGATTGGGTTAAATAGACAACCCTGGTCTGGATCTATCCTTCCTGTTGACGGTGTGTCATAAACGCCTGTGAACAAATGGCGCTAGAAGGAGGGCCTGAAATTCATTGATGGCACGTGGAGGTCGTAAGAATCCCCCAAACAATCATTCTCATTTCATAACACATAGTTTCTTAGACAATAACGCTACACTTGACCCAACTACTACCTCAAACACTATCGTTGACATTCCCGTCGAATCAGTGACACCAGTTCCTCAAGGGATTGACGTCCAAGATATTGTTCGTCAGTCAATCATAAGAACTCAAAGTGATTTATCTTGAATCCGAAAACTAGGTAGACAACTTAATCAACGCCTTGACTTCACAAATATTCAAGAACAAACTCAAGACATTGGTCTGCATGAAAACCCTATAGGTGGTAATATTACCAATTTCGTTGAAGAACTTAACCTTGGTGTTGGAGGATTTGTTATCCCACCATCCCCACCTAGTTCTTCTCCACCTTATTTAGAAGGAGAATCCTCGGATGGAGGTAGTTCTTCATCTAAACCATCTCAACCTTTAACTCCACCAAATCCCATGGAAACCAAAAATAATCCCACCAGACCTTGGCTCGATAAAGATGTTGTGGTTGTGCCTCGACCCCAACACCCATTGCCTAAACATGTGGAGAAATGGTTGCCCAACTTTGATCTAGATTTGAAGAAATTAGTTGAGGATCACATCAAGAAATTTATGCTATCTATTATACTCTAGAGTGTCAAGCACAAAGATGTTGTGTGCAGATTATTCCCTTACACTTTTGAGGGGAATGCCTCAACCTTGTATTTTTCACAAAAGCCTCAGACCATCATCTCTTGGGACAAGTTTGAAACCTATTTTCTAGAAAAATTTAGAGATGATAAATCTCCAGAAGTCTTGGTAATGGAACTCTCTAGTTTAAAAATTAACCCTAAATAAAAAGTCAAAGACTTTAACCAGAGATTTCTAATGCTGAAAAACAAGATCCCTATAGATTCTATGCCTACAGAAAACTTGATTTTTACATATTATAATAAGGCCCTGCATAACAGCATGGCCATATGGGTAAAAAGGTCCAAAAAAAACACATTATTAGAAGCCTTTGAGGAGGCAGTCCTAATTGAGAAAGAAATTATGAGCTTGAAAGATAATCTAAGTAGTGAGGCTGAAACAACTTCATCTTCTAAAAAGAAAATAGAAATTCTCACCAGGCATCCTCAAGCTAAAAATCAATAAGAAACATTAGACTTGAAGAGTTTGTAGAAAGATTTCCAGAAATTATCCAATCAGGTCATTGAATTGAAGAGAAAAACTGAGGAAGTTCCTATAAGTAAAGGAGGTTTCATACCACCTTTTAGAAAATCTTTTCCTCCAAACCATCCAAACCCGACCACAAAAGGTATAAACTTCGAAGGTCTGTAGTATGCTTTGCAAAAAATATTGGAAGCACATGAAAATTTGTTTCTTCTCCTCCTGAAAATCATGATGATACATGTGAGGAAGAAACACCTGATGAGGAGGATTCCTCCCCTCCCTTTTTAGGGAATTTGTCGGACAACATCTTTCAAGCAAAATTTGAAATTGTCCATCCCTATAACACTAGAAGTAAAACACAAAACAAGCCTTCACCCAAAATAAGTGAAAATGTGGTTTCAAAATAGCCAAAGCAAACTGAAACAAGACAAAACCTTGCTTCCTCAGTTTTAGAGTATGATTTAGTTGAAGATCTTAAAAAATTAAGGGCAAATATTTCATTTTTTGAATTGCTGAAATTTCCACGTATCCTGTAGAAAATGCTCCAAAGCATTGCTGAAAATAGTAAAATGAATGATGTTATCAACAAGAAATCAACATAAATTGACTTAAACAAAGCTAAATATGTCCCAAGTAAAAATTCATCTGAAAACCAGGATAAAAGGAACTCATCATAAAAAACTGTAGGAAACTTAGATACAATTGTTTCAGGTACAACAATAAAAAAACAACACAATTGTGTTGTTTCTGCACGAAAAAATGTGCCTCCTTTTTTATTAACTTTTGAAATTTGTAATAGGAATGCACATAACTATATGTTTGAATCTGGTGCATCATTAAATGTGATGCCTCTATCTGTGTGCCAGGAAATTAACATTGAAGTAAAACCTTCTGATTTAAAGATCATTCAGTTAGATGGAACTAATGTCAAAGTTATTGGTGAACTTAAAAATGTATTGATAATATTATCGTCCAATCCCAAGGTTCACCAAGTAATTGATATTATTTTTGTCAACATTCCTGAAGTATATGGTATGTTTTTTATTAGAGATTGGTCAAAAAAATTACATGGATATTTTTCTACAAACTGGTCTCATTTATGGCTGCCAGAAAATGGACAGCCCAACAAGATCAAAATAAACAGAGAACGTTACCTCAAGTATACTATGACATATCTAAATGACCCAAACAAGCCTTTTATTACTGCTACAAATTTGATTGAGACACAGGGAATGAATACCTTTTTTGGTAATTTTATGACTAAAATTTCCTTTATCACAAACCCATAACAACAATCTGAAGTAACAACTTATACTCAAGCATCATCTTTGCCAAGTACACCAAAAATTTCTAATGACAAACAAATCTGGTCCTTATATTTTGATGGATCCAAATCCTAGGAAGGGGCAGGTGTTGGTTGTGTTCTTATCAATCCCACAGGTAATAAAAATTGTATTGTTTATCGATTAGAGTTTGAATGTACTAACAACATAGCAGAGTACGAAGCACTTCTACAATGACTAAGGAAGGCACTGGACATGGACGTGCAAAATTTGGTAGTATTTGGTGATTCAGAAATTATAGTCAAATAGGTAAGAAATGCAATACATTATTTGTCACTGTTGGAGAAATACTGAGAGGGGGGGTGAATCAGTGTTTTGAGCTTTTAACAATTTTTTCACTTTTCTTTCACTGAAAAATCTTAGTCTACTTTATAGAGACCAGTTGTTGTATATTCTTATGAAAACAGTAGTGCATCCAGAGATCATATTATGGATTTCTTCATTTATCAGATGTCTTTTAAATAGTATTTCAAC
>ML784344.1:540895-554257 GCA_009831015.1 Picea engelmannii
ATGCATTCTCATCAAGGAAAATACATATTATATTACATCAATCATCAATCAATCAATCCTTTGACATCAATCAATCACTTGACATCAATAAATGACATCAATCAATCAAACCATTGGCATCAATGACAACATGATCCAACATTTTAAACAGGTCTACTGGAAGAGGATAAATGCACATATGATACCATGAAAACTTCATCGGGGTACTGAATAGGCCTGTTGGCAGTGAAGCAATGTCAGGTTTGAAGATCCTTAGGTATTTTTTGAAAGTTTGATTAGATGTCACGATTCTTTTATCACAAATGGACAACTCTTAGATGGGATATAAGTACTAGAGTGAGTTAAATGATATCCCTGTCGAGGCTATGGATGCTTGTTGGAAGCTATGGCCTTATCAATGGTATTGGATTCATATGTATAAACATCGCTACCCCTGTGATCTAAATCAGATACCGGATTACAATTTCTGGACAGAAATTTACCCAATACTATGACTGTGTTATTTTTTCTGAGTTATTGTCAAAATGCTTGATCTGTCTTTTAATTGTTTCTATTAATTATTGTTGAAGTCATATGTTCCCTGATGTAAAGTTCTGATGATGCAGAGATAACTGCTTCTCCCAACATGTCGCCATTGTTGGCAGCCAATAATTCTTGTCAAATTTTATCATGGTAAAATGTCGTTGCCTAGGGATAAGTTTTTTTGTAGATGCCTCCTTCTCCTTACAAAATTTTCTATCCATTTGGTTTTGAGAAGGTCCATTGGCCTATTTGTGTGTAAGAATTCATCATTTTAATATATCATTTGTTTTTCTTAATTTCATGACTAAAATCATGAAATTAGAACAAAATTTGGCTTGAGTAGTCATCATACAGTTTGTGATTTATTTTGTTTCTTTTGTAAATAGGATTGTAACTAAAGGGCATCTATATTATTTTTATAAACCTAAAAGTTTGTAATCCTATCCTTTTCATTTGTTGATCCATTACCATAACACTTGATTTATCCACTTTGGGATATATGACTTAGTCATTTATATTCTTGATTATATGGTTTTTACATTTGACATATGCTTGATTACGTAGCTAGCAGAACCTTGGGTTAAATTCAAAATATGAATCCTACTCATATCGGTCATATCACGATCTTGTCACCCTAGTACAGGACTGACACACTCACATTCCACATCACCCTTTGTCCTTCATAACTCAGGCTTGCATTCATTGTTGAAAGAGGTAAGTAGTGGGGTTTTGGGTTTAGTATTCATTTCTCAGAATGGTTTACTATCCTGCACGTCCTTTGGTTATTACCCACTCAAAGCTCCAAATGTTTGTTATAGTAGCCTCTTGAATCCTTAGGTATCGAGTTCCTCTCGATTATATAGACCACTTCCTATTGATTGTGTGTTGGAGAACATGACCTACCTCTCGCTACCCTTGTTGTTTCCATGTTATAGTATCCATGGAGCCCACGGTAAGAATATAACCCAATTGTTCACAAGCCCTCCTCTCTCATGACGATGTCATAGATGACATTGTGGTACATGGTTGGGATGATTTCATTAGACGGTTTGAGGGTTTCAACCTCGCGGTGGCCCAATATTTCTCTCATACGTTTGATGGCACTGTTGGCACAGGGGTAGACCCAGGGTTCAACGCTACAACAACGCACCAACAAAACCCTAACTATCGGCCCTTTCAGCAACACCTGCAAAGTAGATGAAGTCTCACCTGAGGTAGAGGTAGGGGTGGTTGTAGGACTCAGATGTATGAAACCTTAGTTGGGACACAAATCTGTGATTGTAACACCTTAACAGAGCACTTAGTTATTACAGTTCGTTAATATTCAACCTTATTTCACAATGTAGCTAACCCTAACAACAGATCAACGCAGTATTCACGTAGATTAAATAGATTCAAACACTAAGCATACCAATAGAGATTAGATCTAGCATTCATTCGCATTATTCATCACAAACCCATCATATCATATTCATCTATCATCTAACATCAGACTAAGCATTGAATCACATGAACAAAAGAACATCCAAAAAGCACAAATCATTCACAACACAGGATATACGTGGTTCACCCCCTCCCTGGGGCTACATCCACCAACTCATCGTCCTCTTTATTATCTTTGATCAATATTCTTACATGCACAAAGCCTCAAAATCTTATCCATAGAGGACAGGAGATATACATGCCTCGCAACATCCTCCTTCCTTGAGTTATGGCACAAATCCTTCCACAGTCTCTTACAATCACTTTCACTCATCTCTGCAAGCCTCACAGAACATGTACAAACCAATTACCACTTAGCACTTAGCACTCTGGCCACTTCTTACATCGCCTAGATACTTGTTTATACATTAAAAAATAGGCCTAAGCATGGGTAAACCCATGGGTCGACATCCCCATACCCATTACATAATCCCAAAACCCAAAAAGGCACTAAAAAGTGGCCAAGATCCCGCGATCTCTGCTTCTTGCGCTCCATCTTCGACAGCCTGTTGAAGTCCAAAAAATAGGTCAAACATGACCAAGGATCCTCAAAACTTGGACAAGGGCCAATAGGCCCCCAACACTCACCTGTGACTCATCCTGAGTCACTCTGATCTAGGTAATTTTTCCTCAAAAGCCTCGAACTTGGCTTGAGCTACTTCGACTTGTTGTTGTTCCATGGCCACCTCCTGAGCGAACTCTTGGATAATAGCTTCGTTGATAGGTCCCTCTAAGCATTTTTCATCTGCAGTGACAACTTTCTCCAGTTCTGCTCCTCAGTCGTCGATCTCTAAGAATAGTTGGCAAGCCTCATCCTATATAGGTTGGAGCCTCTAATTCACTTCCATGAATCTACTCTGAATGGTGTGGACCTATTGTTGAGGAATGTATTTCTCTTGAGATCTCTTCATCCTTTCAAAAACTGATAGGGGCTTCAACTGTGCATGTATTGTTTTTGCTTGTTTCTTTGCCTCCTGGAGTTGTAACTCCAGTGCCTTCAGTTCTGGATTCTCAATGAGTCGCTCATAAGTCTGGGCACTGTGATCACTTAGTTTTTTACATTCCATGAAAAGGGATTTTATTCTCTCAACCGCGCTTCGAGAACTTGCATCTGCTTGATCCTTCACATCCTGCGAGGTGTCAGGAACTGTTCAGATCTCTAAGTATACTATTATTTGTTGTAGCTACTGGATATCTTCTGTGATATGCTCTACTTGATGCTAAACTCAGTCTTCTGCCTTTGGCTTTAAGCCTGTCACAAAGCGAAGTGCTATGTTGACTACTTCTTTCACTTTGATTTGTTCTGGAAGCAACTATTTGTTTTCTTATTGAATCTGTGATTTATCCTCTTCAAACTTTGTCTAGAGAGAAACCTTCTCCTGCTCCGCAACTCGACGTTGTTCTATGACTACTTATTACACTTGATTCAAGGCCTGGGTAGCTTGCTCTTTTTATTCCCATGCACGACGAAGGCAATCTTCGGTCGCATCAGCTAGTCGGTGGAGTTGGGTTGGCTCATCTCCCAACTCTGGTTCTTCTGACAGCAGGGGCGTAGTGAACACTACACGACTGAACTAAAGGGCCTACTGTACCCCTTGAAGGTCAACCTCAATTTTTTCATACATCTCCTCCTGCTTGGCTTCATGTTTCTGCAAGATTTCCTGCGAGGCATCGTTTACAACTATGATGATGAAGTCAAAGTCATTGACAGTGAGAAAAGTCTGTATGTTGGTCAAGGTGGCTCTGGATTTCTTTGAGGAAGAGGGTTTCCGGGGAGAAACCTTCCTTTTATTCAAGGGATCATCCTCATCTCTAGGTGGTGTTACTTCACCTTGCTTCTTCTCATCTTCTTTTCCATTTATCTCTTCTACTTCATCATCACCCCCTTGGAAAGGTGATACTGAAGCAGTTTTTCTGATGTGCTACTTAAGTCTTGGACTTCTGTAGTCTTCTTCCTTATGCTGGTTCTGGGTGTGTCATGTTATTTGTGAGTGGCCTTCAAGCTATCAAATTTACGGTCATACATCTCTGCAGGATTAGTAGGGATAAGGAGGTCTACTGACAAATTCTTATTTATCTCCTCGAGGTCCTCTTCTGTGACCTTGTAGTATGATTGAAGCTCCTCCTTATGATCATCTTCTCGCATAGTGATATAGATGAAGTGTCGATCTACATGGAAATTCATGAGGGGTCAGAACCGTTGTAGGGTGTTTGGTGTCATGTGAGGTTCAGGTTCGATATCCCTCTTGAGTACCAGAGTGTTGTGGGTGGGAAATCCCTCCTACGGACTAGCATTAAGGTTTTTATCATGAATGCAAAAATGACCTAAATTCTCCTACTTCTTACCAACATCCCAATCATAAACCCCATTATTCATATGCAAATACAAGGTTAAAGAGATCAATTTATTGTACCTTAGTTTCTATGTTTGATGTTGATCCCTTTAATGTTTGGTCACTCCTTGACTGCAACTCTCCTCCCAATGATGAACTGCATTCATAAAATACAAACAAATAAATCCACATGCATATGATCTATAAACTAATGGGTTAGAGATTCTATCAAAATATAATCAAATTTAAATATTGACAATCTCATATGGCGGGATGGGAAAAGTACTTCTTTTATTAATCTCACAAGAGTAGCCTTACAATAGTGAGATCGGCCACTGCTCCTCAAATCTGGTCCTGGGCTCCTCTTCAACTGTTCTCCAACTACTTTTGTATATGTTTATTTTCACACTATAGTGGAAAAAGGTTGGGGAAAGGGGAATACTAAATCAGGTATAGTTTCTTTGCTATGATTTTCCTCCTTCCAAATGGGACCCCTACCCCTTATTTTATAGGCTAGAAAGGGCTAGGTATTTGGTTGAGTGACTGGCTATGGGTGATCAAACGATTTAGTTAACTTACCCAAATCTGTGTGTTCCATCTGCAACTTTCCATTTTTCGTTCTTTTTAGGTATACGCGGGATGTAGTGGGTCAGCCAGTGTACACACGTGTGTAGTAGTGGAGCAAGGCACGTATGCCTTCAAAAAGGATGGTTTTAAATAATTTGTTCAGTAGTGGCTTGGTAAAGAAGGAAAATGAGATGGCCTGATGTCAGGTAAGCATGTCTGGTGCAATTTAGGGTTATAAAATATGCCCCCTAATGTGTGAGGTCAAAATATCATTTCATGGCCGAAATACATTATCAATCTTCACCAACATACCAAACAAGTGAGCCCAGGGACTAGAATTCGGGAGGTGCCATCTGCAAAATAACAATTGTTTCACCAAGGTGGGCATACCCATGCTCGGAATGAAATAAAATCATGGCTACCAATCAAATACACTGTATATCCATGTCATATAACTATATAAAGTGTAGCCACGAGAAATACACAATGGATCTACATCTTGAAATCAAAAAAATATACATATATAGTATCCATCTTCAAGAAGCGAATAAGGCATGATGGCTAGAGATGAGGCCTTCATATCTCGAGCAACAGCTTCAAAATCTTCACAACTCGTGTAGGAGTGTAATATGATTGTATGAATTCACTACCTAGAGGTCTTCGATGGCTTGTCAAGAACGAACTAGAGGATTTTGATGATCAGGTTGAGGGCTTCATGGATTTCGAACAAAGACTTGATTGGGCTTTCAGGATGACCAGGAATGAGGGTAAGAGACAATCTATAGAGGCGGTCGACTCAATCTTGGTAATAACTTCCCTTGGAAAATATCACGACAAAATATGAGACTCAGACAACATGATATTTTGACATAAGTTCACGATGCAAGAGGCACTGTAAACTCTCCATATGTTTGGAAGAATAACCAAACGGAGGAGGACACAACTCTATGTAGCGATAACAACTTCCTAAGGTCATGTTAAATCCCAAGTCTCGATGAACAAATGAAAGGATGTGCTTTGTCCAAAGGCGACTCATTGTGCTGTCAATAAAAGAAAATACTTTTCCCTTCCTCTTTTTGGTATATATTTGATTTTTTTTGTCTTTTTAAATAATTTTGGAAATCTTGAAAAAGAATAAGAATGCTATGTTACAAAGGAGGATTGAGTGTCGTAGACACACTAGTTCCAAGCGCATGGAACACATGGATTCTCAGAGCAAAGGGACATATGTAGGAAAAGGACACTTGGGAAAAATCCTCCATGGGCCAAAGGTGTGAAGACGCAGAGGCAAAATGCTATAGGTCTTGCGTATAAGGCATGCTTTAGATGGTTTAGTTGAGAGAAACATGGAGCTGGCATTAGGAAAAAGATGTAGGTATGCAAATGTGATTAATAAGACACACAATGGTAACGTCCTTCGATGTAATTTTAACGAGCCCAAAGAAGGTAAGATAGACGTTTTTTCATATTTAGAGAGTTTGAAAAAGCGTAAAAGGAGACTCCATTGGGGTACCTTTTTTGAATATAGTCTAGTCGGTTCGAAAAAGGGGTAAACTAGCACTTACCAGACGTCTATTCAAAACCATTTTAACGAGTGTGATAAAGACAAGATCACTCAACAATTTTTTCATTTTTAAGGAGTCTGAAAAAAGCTTAACTATGGACTCTGTCAGGAATGTTCTTCTGGACCAATTTAACGAGTGTGAAATAATAAGGTCACTCGATGATCTTTTCAATTTTAGGGAGTTTGAAAAGAGTTGAACTATGGACTCCGTGGGGGTTCCTTTTTCATAAATTTAGTCCCTCAGGCCCGAAAAAGGGGTAACATTATACCTGAGAATACTCTTCTAGAGAATCGAGGCCCCTAGATTATACCTTTGTTCGTACAGTTGACCATCCAGACCAAAAAAGGGGTAAACTACCATCAGATAGACTTGACTTCAAATTTCAGTTTAGCGAGTGTGAAGGTCAATAAGATTGCTTGGCTATATTTTCATGTTTAGAGGGTCTGAAAAGGGCTTAAAAGAAGACCCGTTGTGTTTTGGGAGTCTTGAGGGTGAGGTCAAAAGTGATAATGCATCATGCAAATGAGGCTCAAACTTATATTCAGGATAAAACTAATAACGACTCCCAAGCCTATAGTCATTAATGACAGCATGGACACCAAAATGAAACTAGGATCTATCTAGGGAATCCATGAAGGGTTAAGCTCTACCACTAAAATACGACACTTCTAAAGTAGAAATGATGGTTCCATGTCGTAAATCAGTGGGATCGATCCTATGGCGTAGTGATAAAGACAACAAGATGCAGAAAGTAGAGGTGGAATCCTAACTTAAATGCAACAAGTTGGAAAAATGACTTTTTACCAAAGGACCTTTAAAAAGACCCAAATCTCCAAAAAGTTTCCCAATACCCTAACAGTTATTGTAAAAATCCATAGAAAACTCCTGAACCATACTAAATGATATTCAATTTAGAAAAAATGACAAAAGGGTCCAAAAAATGACAAAAAGGGGCCCAAAAAGTCTATAAATAGAAGCTGGCAACTCATTACCACCATTGTTAATTGAGAAATTGACTGTGGAGCCAAAAACTGTTAATGTTTATGCCATTATTATAGTTCTTTTCATTTCAATATATAAGAGCATCATAAGAACAAGATCACTGAGAAATACACATTCACAAGAGACACAACATTTATCCTGGGAAACCCTCTAGGGGAAGAAAACCTAGCAAAAACTTCCTTATCATAAATAGCTTATACAATGTTCAAGAGACAACTCAAACCAATACAGAAATTCCTCTCCAAGAGATGCACCACTCTTCTCCCTCTCTCCAACTAGTAATTGCAGCTTGCCTCATAAGAGAATGAGCAAGTGAGTTGTGTCTTTGAAGTGAGGCGCTAGCCTCTTATTTATACAAGACTGGCACATGTGAAAGGTCACAACTGGTAGGGCTGACCTCTCACTCTAGGTGGGTAAACCCACCTTTAATTAATTCTAGGTCTTCCATAATAACTGTTGGGGCCGACTTCTTATTCTTCCCTTTGTAATTGTCCGATGACCAATCCGCAAAAGGGGATTTGGTCCTTATACAATTACCGACATGATTAATCCACAATGGGAATTAATCCAATAACAATAATAATAATAATAACAAGATTAATCTGCAATGGGGATTTAATCCAATAATAATAAGAATGCTCTTCACGGTTACATTATTTCAACACTCCCCCTTAATAAGAAGGGTATTCTTCATCAGCATCAGGCGAGAGAGGTCTGCATCATCAGTGGCATCTAGAGGACAATATCATCAATATCATCTTGAAACATTATATAGCACATTTACGAGTCATCGAAAGTTTTCTTCATCAACAACATCATCATTCTTGAAAGAATGCTATCATCATCTGCATCAAATATGTATCAGTAAAAATGATACCTCATCACATCACTAGGATGGCACATCACAGTACTACACTAACTCAATGTCACAGCAGTTAAGCTGGTAGCTCAGTGTCAGTCACATCTTGCTTTACGTCTAACAACTAGGTCAGAAGCAAGTAATATCATCATCTTGCTTTACGTCTAACAATTAGGTCGGAAGCAAGGAATCACAACGTCATGCTTTACATCTAACAACGAGGTCAGAAGCATGACTCATCTTGCTTTACGTCTAACAACGAAGTCAGAAGCAAGGAACACATCAAAATCTTGCTTTACATCTAACAATGAGGTTAGAAGCGAGGAATCATCTTGCTTTACGTCTAACAACTAGGTCAGAAGTAAGGAATCAACGGTGTCATGCTTTATGTCTAACAACTAGGTCATAAGCATGACTCATCTTGCTTTACATCTAATAGCGAGGTCAGAAGCAAGGATCACACGGCGTCATGCTTTACGTCTAACAGCGAGGTCAGAAGCATGACTCGTCTTTCTTTATGTCTAACAACTAGGGCAGAAACAAGGATCGCACAACATCATGCTTTACATCTAACAGCGAGGTCAGAAGCATGACTCGTCTTTCTTTACGTCTAACAACGAGGTCAGAAGAAAGGATCACACAGCGTCATTCTTTACATCTAACAGCAAGGTCAGAAGCATGACTCATCTTGATTTACATCTAACAATGAGGTCAGAAGCAAGGAATACATCTACTCCCCCTTTCAGGGAGGGTCCTTTTGGACTATACCAAGCTTATCTCAAAAGTGTTCAAACTTTTGATGCAGGAGCATAAGATCATAGCACTAGAGGATCTATGGTTGTTGAAATTCAAAGGAAAATTTTATTAAAGAGAGTGGGTGCTCTTTAATTTACTTGTTGTATTCAGTTCAAATTCAATAAATTGTCAAAGGATCTCGAATCCTAACAATGTAATAGTTGTAGGAGAAGTTAGGATTACAAGCAGAGATTGTAGGATCTGGGTGGATTCGATCCAGACTTTGTGGATCTGAAAAACCTGAGTTGAATTGTATTTAGCAAACTAAGTCGATTTTGTAAAAGAGAGAGATGAGAGGGCATGAGATGAGAGGGCACAGAATAGTTGCAGAGGAGAGAAAGCAAATTCATCAATAAAAATTCCTGTCCATTCTGGCAACATTCTCATGCATGTGAAACCATATTTCATCTGTGTATAAATTGTTGGAATATATAAACGACMTGTTAACATTGTTTAAAAACCCTTGGAATCGAATCAATACTGAAAAACGAATTGGCATTTTCATTCTGTACGTATTGGGTTTTGTGGTAGAAGGCAGAACAGAAACTCGAGGAGATCAAGAGTCAACAGTGTCAATCATCCAGTAAATGGGCGACTGAGATCTAAGCACAGTCCAGTAACCAAGAATAGACGGCCCAGATCACCAGCGGAAGGTGGAGGTTCGAATTTCAAATCGTTTTGGTGATTTCCGTTGAGGCCACGCGTCCATCGGTGAGTGGGAACGGAAATATCATGGTAAGTATCAAAATGCTGTTGAGTTGATTTCCGTTGGGATTTATGGTCACGTTGTATGGTCACAAGGTGCTTTACATTATGCACAAAATCATTTCCGTTGGGTGTAATAAAACAAAAGGTGCCTAATTCGCCAAATTCGGCAATAGTTCTGTCAAATAGAACGGATATGCCAAAAGGTGCTTCATTTACCAAATTCGGCAATAGTTCTGTCAAATAAAATGGATATGCCAAAAGGTGCTTAATTTATCAAATTCGGCAATAGTCCTGTCAAAAGAGTCAAACTGCCAACTTTAGTGACAGTTAGCCAAATTTAACTCTGTCAAATAATTTTCGCTAACACCAGCTGCATTAACTTTAGACGAGATAGAGGCTTAGTCAACATGTCAACAACCTGTTCATCCGTGCTAATGTACTGGAGCTTGAAGGATCCTCTCTGTACCATGTCGTGGATGAAATGATAGCAGATCTCTATGTTCTTCAACCTGTCGTGGAACACAGGATTCTCTGTCATTTTAATTCAGCTTTGATTGTCACATAGAATCGTGGTTTCTCTCATCTCCAAATCAAATAGACTTGTTAGAAACTTTTGAAGCCATATAGCTTCGCAGTTAGCAGAACATGCGGCAATGTACTCTGCTTCCACTATGCTAAGAGAAATACTGGATTTCTTCCTACTCTGCCACGAGATCATGGCTGATCCAAAACTGAAACAGCATTCGGAAGTGATTTTTTTGTCAGCAACGCTTCCTGCCCAATCTGCATCAGTATATCCACTCAATGTGAAGTCATGATCTCCATCATAGTTAATACCATAATCCATTGTACCTTTAAGGTACCTCATCACATGTTTTGTAGCCACTAGGTGAACACATCTGGGCTCTACCAGAAACTGACTCAAGGTTTTCACTGCAAAACATATGTCTGGTCTGGTGTTCTTTAGGTACATCAATGATCCAATAATCTATCTGCACATAGTGGCATCTATCAAATCTGACGAAATATCGACCAGCAGCTTCAACTTTCCTTCCATGGGAGTATTCATGGACTTGCATTCTAGCATGTCAAATCTCTTTAAGATTTCGACCATGTACTTCCCCTGGTTAAGGAAGATTCTTTCCAGACTCTGCCATACCACAATACCTAAGAGGTAATGCATTAGGCCAAGGTCTTTCATTTCAAATTCTGCAGCAAGTCTCTATTTACATTCAGCGATGAGCTTTTCTTCTCCAGTTAAGAATAAGTCATCCACATACAATAATAGTATTACTGGTTCATTATCCATGATCTTGAAGTAGATATTTGAATCTGCTTTACTCTTGGTAAAGCCTAAGCTCATCAAGAAACTATCTATATGGCCATACCAAGCTCTAGGAGCTTGCTTCAATCCGTATAAGGTTTTCTTCAATCGACAGACATGAGACTTCCTGTCTTCAACCTCAAATCCTTGGGGTTTCTATATATACACTTCCTCTTCGATAACACCATTCAGGAAAGCTGTCTTCACATCCATCTGGTGCAACTTCCACTTCATCTTGGCAGCAAGAGATATAATGGTTCTGTTCGAAGTGTATCTGGCCACAAGAGCGAATGTCTCTTCATAGTCGATACCTTCCTTCTGGGAAAAGCCACGAGTGACAAATATTGCTTTATATTTCTCAATACTTCCATCAGCAGCATGTTTTATTTTGAAGAGCCATTTTGATGATACCACATCCTTACTTCTTGGTCTAGGAACTATTTCCCATACATCATTATTTATTATGGATTGGTATTCCTCTGTCATGGAATCTTCCCATTCCTTCTTCTGGATGGCTTCTTCAAAGCATGTAGGTTCTTCATCAAGTAGATTTCACATCAAAGCCGTGTAACTGGAGAATGGCTTTGGTCTCTTCACCTGTCTTGTGGTTCCTTTTGGAACACCATACTTCTCTCCATTTTGAATAAGCTCTCTTGCCCAAGCTGGCTCTCTTTTATGGGAGAAGTTCATTTGAGGAGGTTCTTGAACTTTTGTTATATCATGATCTTCAGGAGTCTCCTCATCAGGGGAAGCTACGACTTCCCTTACAGGTTCTGCAGCTCTGGGAACTTCCCTCACGGATTGTGTAGTCCTGTGATTTACAGGTTCCTCTTCATATACTTCTTCAAGCTGGCATCTTCTTGATTTCTTAAGTGTTGATTCTTCATCAACGGTCACATCCCTACTGATCTCAATGTGGTGGTGACCTAGTATGTAGATTTTGAAGGCCTTGGAGACCCCACAAATATTCCCTTCTTTCCTGAAGGGTCCATCTTGTTTCTCTTTTCTTTAGATATATGAATAAGCAATGGATAGCCAAATATTTTTGAGATGGCTTACCTCTGGCTTCTTTCCGGTGAACATCTCTTCTGGTGTCTTGAGCCCAAGTGCACTATGCGGCAATCGGTTCTGCACATAAACAACTGTCATTGTTGCTTTTGCCCATAAGCACATAGGAAGATCTTGATCTTCACAGCTTCCATCATGGTTCTGTTCTTCCGTTCAGCTACACCGCTTTTTGGGGATCTTGAACCCAACATCTTTGCAGAAGTTCACGATCTATTTTGAGGTATATTCTCCTCCATTATCTAACCTGAGTATCTTAATCTTCCTTACAGAAGGGTTCTCTTATCAAGGCTTTGAATTCCTTGATCTTGTTGAATACTTCAAATATATCCAGGTCTTTTATGAGAATAATCATTAATGAATGATACATAGTATACATACCCATTATTGGAGGATGATTGTTAAGCCCTAATATTGGCTCATTACCCCTTAATTGGGGCATATTATATTAGTAATTTTATTTTATTTATGTTGTCTTTAGGCCATTAGTTGTAATTATACCTCCTAGTCTCCTATATATACTAAGGAGACATTTTCATTTTGAATCATCTTGTACTTGAACATTTAAGTGGGGTAAAAGGAGGTTGCCTCCTTGAAGAGGCTTATTATCTGAAATTATCTCTTTTTCAAGGCTTTGAGTACTTTTCCTGAGGTTTTTCTATGCTATATTGATGTTTGGTTCTTAACATATGGTATCAGAGCTCAAGGTCTTGGGGTTTCGCTGCTACATCTGAGATACCTTGGCATTTTCGCTATAACATTTTTTCTACAACGTCTCAGAAGGAACAAATTGGAGGATATTTAGTAGATGGATCAAGGTATGTTGGGTTAAAAATTCAGCTCTTGAGGCCTTATACTTTCGGAGATATAGCATGTACAAGATAGGGTTCTGAAATCATCATGAACTGAGTCATTGCGGCATTTTCGCTATAAAAAATTTCTGTAACGTTTCAGACCCTGAACTCCAAAGGATATTTACAGAAATTAGAAAGGTATTTATGGTAAAAATTTCAGCTTCTGGGTCATCTTAAATTTGTAGATACACCTTGTGTAAGATAGGGTATCTGACTAGTCCTATTGACTAGTCTCAAGAAGGTGTTCTAGGTAAAACAATCATAACTTCTTCCTAGAGTATCCAAA
>ML784344.1:560766-591387 GCA_009831015.1 Picea engelmannii
CTAATAATTTGATCATAGCTTCAACATGCAACACTAATAATGTCATGACAAATAGATGTATATCAGAATAATCACACCTGGGTTGCATCATTCCTCTGAATGTGTTGGATCTTGAGATCCTTCTGGATCTATGGCAAGAGATCACTTCTCCTACAAATATTCTTTAGGGTTTTAACCATTAAACATATGTAAGTACATACCTTTGATAACATTTGTAGGTGGTGGATCCATCTGGTAGAAGTGATAATCTTTACCAATTCTCAAGAAAACTTCAATGGTAATTGCAACTGGTCTTACGGTTGCAACTGCAACTGATGCTGCAACTGCAACTTAGGGTTTTATGAGGAAACCCTAATTTTTCAAACTTTGAATTTTGAAATTTTGATCCAGTGGATAGATGCGCTGGGTTGAGGCAAGTTAGCTGGTGCAGTCGGAATTTTGAAAATCCAAATTTTAGCCCCTCAAACTTGATCTGCAGATTTCTGGACTGGTGCTTCTGGTTTTCTGGTACTTCTGGTACACTGGTTTTCTGGTTTTCTGGTACTTTGTGAAACTAGGGTTTCACTTTCTGGGAGATCTAGCCACTGAAAAGGTGCGCTCTAAGTGTGAAAATTATCCTTGGGGGAGGGCGCAGCTTTCTAGGTGGTTTTAGGGCTAAAAAGATTCACTTTTGCAAAACCCTAATTTTTGGGTACGGTAACAGTGACGTTTTTCCTCTTGCGAAATATGCTTCCTTCAGGTTGGCTCTGATACCATGTTAATGTTTATGCCATTATTATAGTTCTTTTCATTTCAATAGATAAGATAATCATAAGAACAAGATCACTGAGAAATACACATTCACAAGAGACACAACATTTATCTTGGGAAACCCTCTAGGGGAAGAAAACCCAGCAAAAACTTCCTTATCGTAAATAGCTTATACAATGTTCAAGAGATAACTCAAACTAATACAGAAAGTCCTCTCCAAGAGATGTGCCACTCTTCTCCCTCTCTCCAATTGGTAATTGCAGCTTGCCTCATAAGAGAATGAGCAAGTGAGTTGTGTGTTTGAAGTGAGGCACTAGCCTCTTATTTATACAAGACTGGCACATGTGAAAGGTCACAACTGGTAGGGCTGACTTCTCACTCTGGGTGGGTAAACCCACCTTTCATTAATTTTGGGTCTTCCATAATAACTGTTGGGGCTGACTTCTTATTCTGCCCTTTGTAATTGTTTGATGACCAATCTGCAAAAGGGGATTTTGTCCTTATACAATTATCGACATGATTAATCCACAATGGGAATTAATCCAATAACAATAATAATAATAATGACAAGATTAATCCGCAATGGGGATTTAATCCAATCATAATAAGAATTCTCTTCGTAGTTACATTATTTCAACAAAAACACCCCTTTGACAAAAGAGTTGATTCCGGGAGCTTCAGTGGACGAAACGAACTTTCGCTTGGACCAAGTAAGTACATACTAACTCCCCTTTCATCTCAATTCTTTATTTATGCATTTATTTTTGTTTTTTGAGGGGGAAATAACCTTTAAAAATATCGTCCCTACGTATATGCAGGTTGTCTTATGACAACCCACGTGTGCACACGTGCAGAGGAAAGATTGCACGCGTGCACATGTGATTGTGTGCATTAAAGCCCGCGTATACCCTCTAAGATTGAAAAATTCAAGGGCTAATCCCCCATGGACTTGTCAATTGCATGATGTATGTCCACTAGAGGGAGAGAGAGCATGAGGAATTTGTTGTTTTGGTCTCATATGACCCTAACGTTGTAGTTGCACTAGCTCAATGTGGCTTATTTAAGTTCTTCCAGAGTGCATTTATGCGGGACAACCTAGGCTTCTGAATGCCTTGATTGATTACTGGCACCTGGATGTGGAAGCATTCATGCTTGAGGGACATTTGTTGACTCCAACAACTGAAGATATCTACTTCCTGACTAGCCTCTCAAGGAGAGGGGAACAAGTCAACCTTCGCACTTTTCCTTCCAGGCCTCACAACATAGCGGAGTTGATTAACTTCCATTGCGAGGCAGGTACTGACATGGTGGGCACTCAGGTTCTGATTCATAAGATCAGAAACCTATCGCTGAAAGCGACAGTTCTACTCATTGGGAAGATTACTAGATCCACAACTTTACACTAGGCTTCCTGGGTGCACATGAATTGTGCGGTTCAGTGCTTAAATGCACAACTTTTTGACTGGAGTACTACGTTACTAGACTGCATGAAAAGGCAGTTGACAGAGTTTCAGATGTGGAGACACAAAAACTTTGGGTTTGGTACTATCCTTTGTGCTTTCTTCTTTGAGAGGGTGCCTATTCTAAGTCCAAGGGAGATTGTATGAGGGCACGTAGCCTCTTCTCCACCAGTAAAGAGATGGGAAACATTGTTGCTGTGACAGGGGGGAGGGAGGATTATCGAGGCCTTTGATGACAAGTTTTTCGATTGGTGGTCTCAGCAGATTCCAGTGATAGAGGACTATCCCTATGCCAAAATCGACTTTTCCAAGGACCCTGACATGAGCGTACCTCCCAGAGTGGTACAAGGAGAGCTAGGTAAGATTGCTTTTCAAAGTTATTTGATTTTTTATGTTGTTTTTATATATATCATTTTTTTGTATACCAGAGTGTCTGGCATGTATGTCTTTGTTGTGTGCAGACATGGGACCAGTGCATCCAACAGATTTTTTGAGGACCAGGCGACATCCTCTACTAGAGGCAAGAGTAGCTGGGGCCGTTGGACCAGTAGGAGCAGCAGGGGGGCCTCTAGCTGGCGAGGCGTAGAGAGTTTTGAGGCGGGTAGAGAGAAACCTTACCTATATTACTCATTCAGTTCCCATGGCAGAGATTGAGGATCTACCACCATCTATGCAACCTCACGTAGTTGGGGTGCCATGGAATTAGGTCCATCTTTTTTGGCGTTTGGAAAATGTCGTTGTACACTATGCCTAGGCCAACAGGCCCCTCCCTTAGCTAATCTATATTATTTGTGTGCCGAGAGAACTTGTGTATATTTTTTGAGGGCATAACCCCCGCGACTCCTGTTGTACCTATTTTTGAGGCGCTCGTGCCCACCCATGTACTCTAGTACTTTTTCCGATATTATATATGGATTTTTATGTCTTATGGATTACATCTACTTTACAAATGTATTTACATGTGCATGTGTGTCTATTTCTTAAATGTGTGCAAGATGCCAATCTAATATATGATTAGCTAGAGTATCTGTAACTTGATTTAATCTCCTAGGAACATGAAAATATGTAATATAATCAAATCCTTGTTCTAAGAGATGTACCCTAAGGAACTGACGGTGTAGAGTAGGATCATGAACACAATAGACTCCATTTAACTGAGACACAACCAGTTGAGCATCTAAATAGACCCGGAGGTGAGAGATACCAAGTGACAAAGCATCACGAAGAAACTCAATAACTGCATTGTATTTGGTGACATTTTTTGTGGTGTCACCTAAAAATATACCTCCTGAAGATAGCAACTGGCCCTGAGGTGTGAAAATCACCCAAGCTGTGGAGGCAAGCCTCCAAGTGTGTAGGCTAGCGTCGTCCACGAATCCAATGAACACCTCTGATTCACTTGACATTTTCCACAGTGAAAAAGATAATATCAAAAACAACACGTCCATAAAACTAAAAGAAAAACCAAAAAGTAATAGTACAAAGACTGTACATATGTTACAAAAATTACCCAAGGCGACCCACCTAAGAGTAGTATTTTTTGAGGGAGAGCCCATTTCTAGGCTCCGCCAAAATATTTCCCTCAAATTCCACCAGATGATAAGCGCCCTTCTGTAGTACTTCTTTCACGATGAAAGGTCCGAACCACATGGGTTTGAACTTACCTGCCCCCAGGGGCTCCTTATCTTGGTCATAGACCTGGAAAAGGTCACCTTCAGAGAAAATCCGAGGACGAATGGACTGATCATATTGACACTTGATTTTTTTCTTGTGAGCCCCGTTAGACAAGGCCGCATCACAACGCTATTCATTGAGTTGATCAAGATATAATAAACGCTCAAGTGGTGAAGTGTCTGGCAATAACTGTACTGCCAACTTTAAAGATGGGATTTGGAATACTATGGGAAAGACTTCTTCCAGCCCGTAAACGAGTTGAAAAGGTGAGAAACCAGTTGTAGTCTTAACAAACATTCGGTAAGCCCATAATGTCGAATATAACATCAAATTCCAATTTGACTTGGCTGAATTGATCGTTTTCTGTAGAATGGTTTTAAGAGATTTATTTACAACTTCCACATGACCATTTTCTTGGTGGTAGTAGGGTGATGAATTTTCCTACCACAACCCAAGATTTGACATTAATTCGGTCATCATTTTGTTCTGAAAGTGACTACCATGGTCAGTGACAATTTCTCTCGGGACGTCGAACCTTGCTATTATCTGGTTGAACAAAAAGAGATTTGTTGTCTCCCCATCATCTTTGAACGTTGGCATATCTTCGACCCACTTGGTTAAGTAGTCTACTTCTATGATGATATAGTGGTGCCCCCTTGTTGAAGGGGGGTTGCATGTAGTGTAATCAATCCCCCATTTAGTGAAGGGACCAATGGTAATAATGGGAAACATGGGAGAGGGGTGTGCCCTCATCTTCCGAGAGAAGATATGACACGGGTGGCACTTCTTGACCGATTCAACACAATCTTTGATTAATGTCGGCCAGAAGTAATTGACTCGTAGAATGTTTTGGGTTGTTTCCAACCCAGACAAATGACCACCACATGCTCCAATGTGGGAATCATTAAGCACGATTCCTGCTTCTTCATGAGTGAGACATCGATGAAGGATGCAATCTATACCTCGACGATAGAACGTGTCCTCGAGTATGAGATGGTGCTTAGCATGATGGCGTACATGTTGCCACTCATGAGGAGAAGCAGAGGTGGGACACTTCAAAGTCTGGAGATAGACAATGACATCTCCATACCAGGGGTTGGAAGAAGTGATCAAAAACATGTCTCCTTTGATAGGTGACTCGTCAGGTATAACATCACTTGATTCGACTGGAAGTTTCGATATGAGTTCCGTGAATACCATCGACTTTTTGGATTTTGCCGAAATGAATTCCAAGTTGAATTCCTAGAAGATAACTATCCATCTACTGATCTTTCTACCGATGAATCATCGTGTCAATACGTATTGAAATGGGTTCACGACAGCAATGACAGTGGTCTTGCGAAAAAAAATGTAATGACGGAACCATTGAATAGCATAGACTGCTACCAACACAAGTTTTTCAATATGGGAATAATTGAGTTCCCATCCAACTAGGCCTCGGCTCAGGTAATAAATCATGTATTCTGAGAGCAAATCATCCTCCTGAACTAATACCATACCGATGGCCGACTCTGTAGTGGCCAAGTACAATAAGAAATCTTTATTATAATTGGGTGGCCGAAGTAGAGGGGTTGATATGAGGGCGCTTTTCAACGTTGTGAAAGAGTGTTGAGTGGCTTCGTCCCAATGAAAAGGAATTTCCTTCTTCAATAAATGCATAAAACACTTTGTGATCTCAGCATAGTTTGCGATGAAATGTCGTAGAAAATGCACTTTTCCCTGCAGACTCTGAAGCTGAGGTATGGTAAATGGGGGAGGCAATTGAACTATTTCCTCAACCTTGAAAGGATCAACCATGATCCCTGTTGGGCTCAAAATATGTCCTAAAAACAACCTCTATGCATCAGCCAAAGGTAGGCACTGGCACAAGCATTTTACTTGTTGCCTACATAGGTTCTTACCTTATGTTTTCAATACCCAACCTCTAGAGATGCAACACCTATAAAATAAAAGAAATCATAAAGGGAACGATAGTTGTTCCTTTCAAATGAACAACAACTACACTCAAAGTAACAACAGTCACGCGAAGGGAACGACCGTTGTTCCTTTCAAATGAACAACAACTACACTAAAAGGAACATCAGTCATGCGAAAGGAACGACAGTTGTTCCTTTCAAATGAACAACAACTACACTCAAAGGAACATCAGTCGCGCGAAAGGAACGACAATTGTTCCTTTCAAATGAACAACAACTACACTTCAAAGAAACAATAGTCGCTACATTGGGCTAAACTAATGTTGAATTAATTGCATTGTATAATTTTCCCAACTATTTAATTTGTCAACCCAAGGAAGTCTTTCATTTCAAAGTTACCTTGCACAATATATGCAAGCAGCAAATTCCAACTAACACTATTATCTATTTAATAAAATAAAACACATAACTTAAAATCAATCAAATCCTCTCTTGCTTGAAAATACACGCAGCTAAAATAAAATCACTACCACACTCTTACATAAATTAAAGGAGTATTAACAAAATGAACTAATAACAACATGAAATGAATCTTACTATAACAACAATCTAATAAAGAACACACAATTGTAAGCAATGATCAACTAATCATAAACCAAGATAAATTAAGACAATGAAAAGAAAAATACAAGTAAATGAATAAGACCAACACATACCAGATTGAAGGGGCCCTGTCTTACCTAGAATGTGTGGCCAAAAGACTTACAAGATCAAGAGAAAGTTGCACATCATTGCAGATCCATCAACTCCTTTGTATTATTGAAGAAAACTCAGAAATTACATAAGTTCGACTCTTTCTTACAAATAAATTCTATATAATTTCATGAATGACTCTCTCTTGATTGAATAGGTCTTATTTATACAAATCAAATCCCCAAATCCCTGGGTTTCTCAAACAAATTGCTAAGTTTAGAGAACCGGTCGCCACTGTAAATCTAGAAAAATACCCTTTTAAAGAACCATCGATTTCTCTCAAACCGTAGCTCCAATTGGAAAACGACTTGCGATGAACTCAATTGGGCCCATTATGAACAAAACCCATGTCTCGGATTTGTGATATTAATCCTCATATGCTCACCATATTCCATGAAAATTCATCTCTCCTTATTTTCCACGTTTTTCACTGAAAACGGTTAACCACGAAATGGAACTCACATGTGTCATTTTGAGGTTGGAACCTTGACTGTTGCAGCTATTGCTACATAAAATCACTTTTCAAACCATGATTAGAAAATCATGCATAATAGGAATGAAGGAATAATAATCATTATTAACCACTAAAGCATAACAGGAATAATATGTTATTTTATGAGCAGTTGTAGCAAATGTATGGAAAATTGAATGATAAATGAATGATAACAGGATGAATAAGGGATAGAATGGATGTCTATAGATGATGATAATACAGAGAAATATGTGACCCTAACAGATGACCTGATGTCAAAAAAATGAAACCTAACAGATGACCTGATGTGACACAAAAACTGCACATGTTTGCATTCTAGCGGATTCGGTAGTAGAAACATCGTTCAAGGATAAGTCATAGGTGTTCCAAAGGATCATATCTCTTGCGAGATAGTGACGCTAAATCATCGAGATAAGCCTCGACTATGTGTTTGATGTCGTGGAAAGCAAAAGACATGGCCCGCTAAAATGTAGCCCCAACATTTTTTAGACCAAAAGGCATCTTGCGATAAGAAAATGTACCCCATGGACAAATGAAAGGGTTTTTTTTTTGGTCTTTGGGTTTGATTTGTATCTGATTGTATCCTGAAAAACCATCCATGAATGAAAAGGCCTCGCATCCTGCACATTCATCAACTATTTGGTCAATAAATGGTGTGGGGAAATTATCTTTTGGGCAGGCCTTGTTCAAATAATGGAATTTCATACATACACGAATTGTGCCCTATTTTTTATTGAATGGCATGGGATTTGACACCCATTGAGTCAATTGGATGGGGTAGATGAAACTAGCTTTAAGTAATTTCTCTACTTCGGCCTTGATAGCTGCTGCTTTCCTAGAATTGACTGGACGAAGCTTCTGCTGGACCGAATTGACATTAGGATAAGTCGTGATTTCATGTTCAACAATTCTTGGGTCTATGCCTAGCATTTCCTCGTAAGACCAGGAAAACACATCGTGGAATTATTTAAATAAATATGTGTAGATTTGAATCTCCTTGGGGGAGCAGTCTACTTCAATGAAGATATTCTCCATGACGCCAGGGATTTTGGAGATGTCAATAGGTATCGTTTCAGCTATTTTTGCCATATTTCCTTCATCACAAACAACATGCATTGCCAAAGCATTGATAGGACAATATTTATCTCCATTCATAGTCAGAGTGAATTATCCTTCTTCAATTCATCCTAACTCTGGGAGGAAGTAAGATCTATGATGAAGATCATCCCAGGGTCTGTCTGGACTAGTCATTGCCTCAATAATCACCTCGTCTGAGGGCAAGACTAAGTCTAAGGAATCTGTATCGACAAGGGAACCTTAATCCTAAATAGGCTCGAGCACGGGATCTAACTCTTGTGATGGAGTCAGATTGGGGTTGACAGAAGCTCATTGAATGATCAAGTATGCAACTTCTGTTGCGGACAAAGGCATGGCCATGCCACGGTGCTCTTTCCCTTCCATCGTAACGGATGGGCAAGGAAGATTCCACAGATCGAGAAAGTACGTCAAGAAAAATGACGAGATTTGAAAAACTTCAACCCAAGGTTGGATGGGGACATTCGTCACGTAATGGACATTGCTAGTCGGAGACGGGTAATCAAAAGTACCCATCAATGATGGGCACAAACCAACCCCTACATTGACGATGTCGGGCTGAGGGTTATCAATCATCGAGACCGTGGAGACTCCCAATGAAGGGTCAGGACGAGAGAAGGATAATTGATCAATGGTCACAATCTGTCCCTCATGAGGAAACAACAAAACCCAGAAAACTGTCACGACCACTTCTTGTATAACATAGGTCCAACTCCTTCCTAACAAAAGATTGTAGTCGAGATATGCATCGACCACTTCAACTTCAACACACACGGTTTTTCCCCCTAACTGTATGGGGAAAGAGGGAATTATCCCATGTGGTTGGAAAGAGTAACCATCAAAAGCTGTAAGTAGAGTAGGTGATGGAGACAAAATTGGTTGGACGATGGCCTTCCAACAAGCCAAAGACATCGTGGATGTTGAGGCACCCTCATCCACCACTCTACGAAAAATATTTTGGGTAAAAGTTTTCATGGTATAAGCCACTACTATTTGAAAAGTGACGTGGTAAGGAAGATGAGTTTTTAAGTCGGTGGTATGAAGCATGATCGTTCCCGGATTACAAGTCTCAGCAGAGCCTAAGGCAGCTAACAAGGCTTTTCTCTAGGAAGGGCAACTCTGGAGGACTTCCAAAGCAGACATCGCACGAGGGGTTTGTGATAAATCCTCCACCACAGAGTAGTTCTAGGTGGCCCTTGCGTTTGGGTTGTAAGAATATTTTTGAACACACCTTTTTGGATGCACGTCATTGTTTCACCCAACGTATTCTCAATCTGAAGAGGAAGAGGTGGGTTTTTGGCTTCTTTAACCTTCTTAGAGGTGCCTGGATTTCTGTAATCATGTCCTCTATTCATTATATAGGAATCACATTTCATCATATACACATTTTTGGATGAAGGATTATTCAAAGACAGAGAGGATCCTTGACTACCCCCTTCCGCGCTCGAGGAGGCTTGAGTTAGATTTTTCCCATGTGGAAACGAGTTCATTAACACGACAGGCTGTTGTTGTGCCAATAACTTCTGGGCCTCCACAAGCCAAGGGAACTAATGGGTTGGGTGGTCTTTCTTGCAAATATTACAAGGATACTTTGACTTCTTCTTTTCAGTGTCACCCCTGCCATCATTATCGGTGGGTTTCTTATCCCCCTTACCTTTTTTCTGTTGTTTCTTCTTTCTGTCAGGCTACTAGGTGGTCTTTAGTTTTGTCATTTTCACACTATGTACATCTGACTTTTGGGTAGGGGGAGCAGATGAACCAGTGGTTTGGCTGGCCACTGTCTATTGTATCAACAATTGTTGCAATTGATTTGACAATGGATCAATGGGCTTGGTTTGCATTGAACCAATAATGCCATCAGCATGTGGTCTAGATCTTTGCCTGGTTTTGTCAAGTATTGACCTCAGTGCATATGGAAAAATCTCATAGAGTAAACCATACTGAGAGTAAATTATCTCTAGTTGTTGCGCTCTCATTATTGTATCTTCCTTGGAAAACACTCTGGATGTTGTGACGTCTTTAGATAACTGGGGTAACAAAGACTTAAGGAACCACTCTAGCAGGAATGTTGGTGGGACTAGCACTTTGATCAAACTCTTTCGGTGTCTCCATTGTTGAATGTGATCTGAGATATGGTCCACTTTTGTCTGCTCGAAATTGGCCAATAATTCAATACCGACATCGTATCTCACAGGTAATTGGAAATGGTTCAAGAAATCCATTGCCAATTTGCTAAAGGAAGAGTATCGTGAGCGGTCGAGCTCGATGTACCATTTCACAATACTCCCTATGAGAGTGCATTGAAACAATCGTAGCTGAACAGAGTCGTCTCTTAATGAGTTGGACGAGCACCATAAGTGGAAGGTAGTCATGTGATCACCAGGATCTTTGTTAGGATTGGCCTCGAACTTTGGAATGTCCGAAGGCAACTTGTCCATCATAGGATGCCAACTTGGATCATGATATATGGGGTCATTTAATAGCCTTGTCAAATCTATAAAGTCTAGAGTTGCTAGAAACAAAAGCTTGGGTTGTGGATTGTAGTCGGGGAAAAAGGAGCCTAGGTTTTGACTGGCACTAGGTTGCCAGGAAAAGTTAGGTTTCTAGCCAAGGCTCTGGTAATAACCATGACCGTGACCATCGTATGGATTGGGTGCTTGTTGAGACATCATCGGCTGGTTCCTGTAATAAGATGTAAAGGGTTGAGCTTGCGTCGCATTCCAATGATTTTGGGAGGGGTTTCCCCCTACCGATCTGATGGGCATAGGCATTGGGCCTTGCCCGAGGTTCCACTAGGTATGGAAGGGGTTTCCCCGGATCAGCATTGTTGGCAAGGGAACTGGTCCCTACCATGGATTCCAATATCCTTGTGAGGAAGGAATTCCTAAGTGTGCCCCCTGTGTAGGAATAGTACCCTGTACAGGATGTGGTTGTCCTTAATTGGGGTTTCCCCCGACCGAAACGGTAGATGATGAGAAAGCGTTGTTACCAAATGCACCAAACAAAGAGAAATGTGTCGAAACAACCAACATATTATAAGGAGTGAGTGCTTAACTACCTTCTCCAAACAAGTTTATGTTAGGCTCGACGGAGTGTTGAGGAACACCGTCGAGTGAGGGGTACGAATGGGGTATATGACCCCTACCATAAGGGAAGGCGATAAAGGAAGTGGAAGTTCCCCCCATAGATCCTTTCAAAGGAGCATTAGAACTCCCTACCCCTAGACCTAAAGTTTGTAGAGTGGAGGAGGAAAGTACAGTACTCGCATCGAAACGAGGCATCTCGTATGAGAAAGGAGAGCCTGTCGTGTTCTGTGTAAATGAAGCAATGATCTCCACCATAGACGGAATCAGACCACTGCCCGAGGTAGAAGAAGTCGAGACCATGGTGGCTTAGATCAACAATGGTTGGTTAGGAGGTGGAACACCCCCAGTAGTGACAGTCATAAAAGAAATATCATTATTCCATGAAGAAGTGGCAGTGGTTGCTTCCATTGTTGCTGGTGACACTACCTGACGCTCATAAGGTAGAACTTGTATGACAATGGGAACTAATTGATCATTGATGGGAGGGTTATATGGATCAAGAGCCTTTGCTCTGAGGTTAGAAATGATTGGTTCCTCCATAATTGAAATTTCTCCTCTCGAAGATGGGTTGGGCACAGTTTCCTGTAACCCGGTTGTCTCAAAAGACCCTTCCTGGTCTAATTTTCTCCTTAGCAGTGGTGGGGGGGTTCGAGGTCAAACGGCAGCAGGCCCACAAGCCTTCACGACTGGCAGAAATCTTGATCCTCCAATGTGTTAGAAGATCAAAGACACACTAGGGAAATCTATAATTGTTTGAAAACCAGCACGCACTAGAAAAAGTACCTATGAGATAAAACAAGAAGTCACTAACTAGTTGGAAGAACAGTTACAACAACCAACACTAGAGAAACTTACCGGTGCAAGTGCAACTCGAATAGAGAATCACCCTCCGGGTATACTCTATAGAGCGTGGCCCAATGTCTGTCCTAGGTACTGCGGTATACCCCCGCAGTCACCTGTGTAAGTCACTAGAAAGATAGGCAACTAGGTTTCCAGCGTGCAAACAGTCACCAGGCGGATACAGTCGACAGTCGGGTGGACCGCAATGAGCAGGATATCAATCCCGAAACCTATCAAGGGTATCAAAAGAAAGTGTTCTGAAATATGACTGAGGACCTCGAATGGATTCGAGACACACGAAGCTTCGTGGAAAATGAAAACTGAATCCCAAGACAAGCCCTCTATATGTGTTCCCCACTAGGCTTGGTCCATCTTTGGAGGGGTTATCTCCACTACCTTTCCTTACGCTACCTCGTGGTTATCCCCTGTGTTAGAGGGGGGTCCCAGAATTTTTTTACGATACTAGACTTTTGACACTCCCTAGCATAGACTCTTATGTTTGTTTTTCAGCCTTGAAGAGTTTCCTCTCCAATCCTAAATCAAGGCTCTAGCCAAGACTAGTTGATGGACCCTACAAAACATAAAGACGAGTTGATTTTAATTAATCATTAATTTTTTGGGCTTGTCTTAAGTCAAAGGTTATGAAATTTAAACTAGTGATGTTTTGAGAGATGGAAGAGAATATAAACAAAAAGATGGAAACAAAATAACTTCTTGACAAATTCAGATTTTCTCTTTTAAATTATTTAACCAACTTTTCAAACTTTTTTTTTTTAAGATCGTTTAGCTGAAAAAATAAAAACAAGATTTTACTTGACTACAAGATTCTTATTTTCCTAAGTCAAACAACCAAGAACTTACGAAAACAATTTTTTTCCTATTGATTAACGCAAACAACCAACTATTTAACCAAACCAAGAAGTAAAAAAAATATTTTGTGTTTTTTTTTTATTATTATGCTTCAAAAACAAGAGAATTTAAAACTATATGTGTTATTCTTTTCTGAAGAAAAAAGGTGAAAAAATAAAAACAAGACAAGGCCAAAAAGGACTTATGGCCAACCACAGACCATGGGGAGTTACTGACAACCAAAAAGGCAGATCAGACTGACTCACTATCTCATCAAAAAACCTAGCAAAGGAAGAAAACTTTAAATACAAAAGAAAGCTATGTTGGCACACAATGTAGACTGAAACTGCTATAATAGAGACCAAAAAGACACAAGAAAAACCTAGGAAGTAAAAAATTGACAGGGAAGAGGATAACTGCGTCCTCCAATTTTTCCAAACAGACACGCGACTTTCACTTCAACAGCCAGTGTATGCACACGGGCTGCCTAAAGACAGGACAAGTATGCACACATGCAGGCCCACTACAGGACGCATGTGACTCTGTTTCTCCTCAAAAGAAGAAAGAAAAATAGCTAAGCTCAGGTAGGGAGTACTGGTATTGAAGACCGAAACCCCTTAAAGGTACAAAAAAACTCACTCTAACAGAAAAAGATGCAAGGAAATCTGAGAAAACAAAGCTAATATGAGGTTATACCTAGGCTACAGACTGCAACAAAAGAAACCATAACCAGATCCAGAAAACCCCTGAGAAGGATCACTTCTGATAGGGGAGAGGATGACTGCCTCTTTTGAAAAAAAATCTGTACTCAGACACGCGACTGATCTTTCAACATCCAGTATATGTACGTGGGTTGTATGAAGTCAGGGCGTGTGTATACCCAGGCAGACCTTCTGCAGGTTGCGTATGCCTCTGTGGCTTCCCAAAAAAAGAAAAAACAGTCAGGCAAAGGAAGCAGGGAGGACTGGTATGGAAGACCAAAATCCCTACTAGCTCAGACTTTTGCAGAAAATCATAAAAAGGTAGTAAAACCAATTAAAAAATACCCAACAAGTATCCCCCAAAACCCTAGAGATTTCCCTAGTATGGTCGCCAATTCTGTTGTGGTGGGAAATCCCTCCTACGGACTAACATTAAGGGTTTTATCATGCATGCATAAATGAACTAAAGTCTCCTACTTCTTACCAACATCCCAATCATAAACCCCATCATTCATATGCAAATACAAGGTTAAAGAGATCAAGTTATTGTACCTTAGTTTCTGTGTTTGATGTCGACCCCTTTAACGTTTGGTCGCTCCTTGAATGCAACTCTCCTCCTAATGCTGAACTACATTCATAAAATAAAAACAAAGAACTCCACATGCATATGATCTATAAACTAATGGGTTAGAGATTCTATCAAAATATAATCAAATTGAAATATTGACAATCTCATATGGCGGGATGGGAAAAGTACTTCTTTTATTAATCTCACAAGAGTAACCTTACAATAGTGAGATCGACCACTGCTCCTCGAATCTAGTCCTGGGCTCCTCTTCAACTGTGCTCCAACTTCTTATGTATATGATTCTCTTCACACAATGGTGGAAAAAGGTTGGGGCAAGGGGAATACTAAATCGGGTATAGTTTCTTTGCTATGATTTTCCTCCTTCCAAATGGGACCCCTACCCCTTCTTTTATATGCTAGAAAGGGCTAGGTATTTGGTCGAGTGACCGGATATGAGCGGTCAAATGGTTTAGTTAACTTACCCAAAACTATGTGTTCCATCTAAAACTTTCCATTTTTCATGCTTTTTAGGTATACGCAGGTTGTAGTGGGTCAACCAACGTACACACGCCTGCAGTAGTGGAGCAAGGCATGTATGCCTTCAAATACGGTGTTTTTAAAGAATTTTTTCAGTAGTGGCTTCGCAAAGAAGGCAAATGAGATGGCCTGATTCCAAGTAAGCATGGCTGGTGCAATTTAGGGTTATAACACAGAGTGTGGTGAACTTCACGGCAAGCGACTCAAATGACTCAATGTTCGGGAAGGTTGCACCTTCCGACATCTCCCAAGCAATAAACATTATGAGGATCATGATCCATCTAAAGTGGAACTCATAGCCCTGGTCTTGTGCATCAGGATAGTCTAATTCCAACTGATTAACTAGGTACTTCACCTAGTTCATCTGTAGGCCTTCCACGCATTTCCCTACAAGGTCAACGAAAAACCCTGTGACCTGCGTGGGTCTGTTATTCCTTAGTATATTTCCTAAAATTAATTGGCATTCTAGGCATACTATGCCATTCTGGATGGAAGCTACATTGTAGCCTCGTGTCCCCTTCTAACCATTGTCGTAGGTATCCTTGATCTTTTGTGCTAATGCACGATCTGTGTCTTTCCCTAGATAGAATTCCTGTGGGTCGGGTCCTTGCATACTTAATCCAATGATCCTATGGATCAGCATTGGATCGACTGTGATACGTCGGTCTATCCATAAGTAGATGCCATCGTAACATGAGAGCAGGATATTAACACAAGCGTGAACCTCCCGGTGCCTTCCAAAGTGTGGGATTGTCATTACATTCAATAGGGTGGATTGCGCGAGGTTCATCGTCCATGGATGGGGGATTATTTTCAAGTTCTTCCCTTTCATCCTGGTCAAGTATTTATATGAGGCGAGCATACTATGGTTCTTGCGGTCTCCTAGGTTAAAGTCACTGAACTTCAACGTTGCGATATTGTCCTGTTGCGCTCTAAATGCGCGTATCCCTTTCGGGAGGTACGCAGTAACCATGGTGTAATCAAGATCTCTCGGCACACTATCATGACTCACCACGTCGGCCAGAGGCGGGATGTAGTCGAGTAAGATGGTCAGGATTATCTTTGCATTTACAAGGTCATATTTGTGCTTGGTTCTCTTTTCTGTGATGACTTCGGATGGTCTGGATCCATGAGCGGTCGACGGAGAGTCTTGCACTCCTCTTTTCGATGACGCTTGTATACCAATAGACATTACCCTTTTATACATTACTCTTCCAGTCATGAGGTCGATGAGTACCTCCTTCATAGAATCTTCGATTGCACTAAGTTCTTTGAACATACACGCTCGTAGTTGAATATATCAGGTTTGAAGAGTAACTAATCAATGTAATGGGATGGATGGTGATAGCTCAATGATCACTGTGAGAAATAAACCGATCTGTAGGCTCAGGTAATCACGGTTGGAAAAAGTGTTCTCGGTGCAAGGCTCGACAGAATAAGTAGATAACTAGGCAACGGATCTCTCCAATGGGAGAAAAGCCTTCAATAATTTAGTGATGTCCATTATGGCATGGTCCCAATGGTTTGATGGTGAGATTTCTGACCACAAATGTCGTTCTACCCATTCAGGGCGTCAGTCTAATGCTTATACTATTTCCAACGGATATATTTCTTAGCCACGATGAAGTTCCATGTGGTGTTGTTCTGCGATCCCGATGAAGTTCCATTTTTGCAAATTTTCCTTCTACGAAGTTCCCTCTGCAACCTTCTATAACTTTTTTATCTTTGATCTCTTCTATCCTTCTTTCCAGTGAGATTCGTCTCGGTAATCATCTTTCCATTATGATTCTTATCTCCTTTTGGCATAGTAACTTTGCGATGTTGAGATTCTTTCCTAGGATTCAAGGGAAATACTTCTTCTCTATCTGTGGTAGGTGCTTTAGTCTTCTGTGAGTATTCTTGTGTTCTTTCAACTTTGACATCCAATTTTGTGGTTCTAAATAGCTTCAATCTATTCTCCTGTTCTTCAATCAAGTATGTGATCCTTCTAGTCATGAAATCTTTCAACTCTTGCTTCTTCTGCTCTAAGACTTCTTCTTCTTTCCTTCTGGCCTGACCCCTTTCAATCCAAGGTTTTCCTAGTAACATAGAAAATGGGGCATTGTTCTCAATAAATTTAACAACCTCAAACTCTTCCTCTGTCTTAGTTCCATGAGCACTCATAGATATCTAGGTGAGATTTCCATGTAGATTTATCAGCTTTCCTCTAAATAATCCTATTCCTCCCAATGAAGGAATCATATAAGGCTTTCCTAAAGTTTCCTAAGTTCTTTCTGTCATAATATTCACCTGTTTTTCTTCGTCGAGAACATAGTCAATGTCGAAGTCTCCTATTCTAGCTTCTATGCACTCTTTTTCTTTGAAGATAACTGATAAGTTGATATTTCGGTGGTCATTCAGGGTTTCTTTCATTTGCAATAGTATAGTTTACGATTCTTTCTGGGGTTCTACCATGGTTTCAGTTTCCTGATCTTCCTTGGGGTTTTCTTGTCTCATATTCATTCTTTCAACCTTAGCAATCATTCTTGGGAAATCCAAAACTTCATGATCCATAGCTTTACAACAAATACAACTTGGTATTCTACTAGGGAATTCTTTAGCAATATGTCCCAGTCGTCTGCAACTGTGACAAAGAGTTAATCCTCTCTTTCTCTTAAATGATCCCCATCCTTTCCTATACTGTGCACTAGGATCATGGTAGCTAACCTGCAAAAAATTATTTCTAGGATCTTGCATCCATTTGGTAGTCCAAACATTCTTTATATGCAGAGGAATAACATATCTTTCACTATTCTTATCGGATTTATAAATATCAAATCTTCTTTCATCTAGCTGTGACCTAGTTTTCAGGCTAGGAATTGTTTTATCAAACATACCTAGATCCATATTTTTGAAACAAATTTTTTGACTTATATTACTTTCAGTAGAGCACAGAGCTTCCAGATCTAAATTTTTTTACTATTCTTACCTTTCTCAAAGCACAAGGCTTCAAGATATTACCTCTTTTCTTCAGATCAGACTTCTCTTCTTAGCACAGAGCTTCACAATCTAGGTAGAGTACTGCACACCAGGGAAATAGATCTACGCATAGAGATTTCACAGTTTTAGGACAAATCTTCACACAGAGCTTCTTCTTCCTTAGTTCCCAACAATCATTGTTTCAGGTCTCGAAAACAGAACCATTTGTTGGCATAGAGGCAGACCTAAGGTTCATTGCTACAACAATGCACCAACAAAACCCTAACTACTGGCCCTTTTGGCAACACCTGCGAAGCAGATCAAGTCTCACCCAAAGTAGAGGCAGGGGTGGTGGAAGGACTCAGATGTCTACAACCTTAGATGGGACACAGATATGTGATTGTAACACCTTAAAAGATCACTTAGTTATTGTAGTTCGTTAATATTCAGCCTTAGTTCATAGCGCAACTAACCCTAACAACAGATCAGCACAGTATTCACATAGATTCAATAGATTCAAACACTAAGCATACCAATAGAGATAATATCTAGCATTCATTCACATTATTTGGCACAAAACCATCATATCATATTCATCTGTCATCTAACATCACACTAAGCATTGAATCACATGAATGAAAGAACATCCAAAAAGCACAAAGCATTCACAACACAGGATATACGTGGTTCACCCCCTCTCTGGGGCTACGTCCACCAACTCATCATCCTCTTTATTATCTTCGATCAATCTTCTTACATGCACAAAGACTCAAAATATTCTCCATAGAGGACAGGAGATCTGCGCACCTCGCGAGATCTTCCTTCCTTGAGTTATAGTACAAATCCTTCCACAATTACGACTTAGCACTGAGCACTCTGGCCACTTATTACATCGCCTATCTACTTATTTATACATTAAAAAATATGCCTAAGCATGGGTAAACCCATGGGACGACATCCCCATACCCATTACATAATCCCAAAACCCAGAAAGGCCCTAAAAAGGGGTAGAGATCCCGTGATCTCCGCTTCATCTTGCGCTCCGTCTTCGACAACCCGTCGAAGTCCCAAAAATAGGTCAAACATTATGAAGGATCCTCAAAACTTGGTCAAGGGCCAACAAGAACCAAGGATTATATTGGGGATCCATAGCTAGAGGTGACACAGGGTTCCATCGCAAAAGCTGCAGGACTATCCCAGGAGGGAGAGTGATGGTTCAAAAATGCTAAAATCAAAGGTGTGCCTTGGAATTTTCTCATGGCCTCCAAGAAATCGTTTTGTTGCCCAAAAGGTAAACAATTTTCTCTTTTCAAACCACGATCGCATGGCCTGCTCTTAATGCTGAATAAATTTATTACCTATGAAGGCAGGTATGGCCTGGTATTCTTGTATCATGTTCGTTTGCTCATGATTTTTCTAGGTTTCAAGTTGAATGTACCTTTTTATCTGCATAGGAGTTTACAAAAAATGGCTAAGTTCTATCAGAGGAAGAAATTAAACCCACATTCAATCTTGTTTCACCATGGCCTTATCCGAATCCTCGTGGTTTCACATCTTTCTAAGACTAGGGATAGTTGGGGAAATTTCTTGTTTAGAAATAATTTTACCCTATGTCAAGATGAAATAGACTCACCTCTCCATCTCAATAAAAAATCCAATCCTTGTAGGTCTAACCCTACTACAGAAAAACTTTTTGTTAATCTACAATAAGACCATGCAACCACAGATCGAATATTTGTTGTTATTCGAAAGCCATCAAGAGAAAAGACACGATGTGATTTCATGCCCAGAAAGTCATTGGAAGAGGTTTTAGATGTGTTAAAAGATATGATTCCTACTTTTCGTATTCACAAGCCAACTCAGGTTGTTTTAAACAAATCAATTGTCAAGAGAAATGGCAGGAATAAGAAACAAAGTAATCCAGATGTGAATTTTAGAAATAAAAGGCGAGGTGAGCTCATATCTAGAAATTTGAGAAATCGCCAACATGATCATCTGAGCTCGATCTCTGTGATCGAGATCGATGATCTCTTTTCTGAAGATGAGATCAATAATTTCATTGCTCAAGAGGATGTAGATGATTGGGTTTTAGGAAACAAAATCGATACTAATGCAATACAATACTATTTCATTTCTAATCTCCCACTGTTCCTAAATACTCAAGAGGGTTTCTCTGGTATACGACATGATCTGAAGAAAATTACAGAAAATACTAAAGTTCCTTTTGCAAAACATGCTCAACCTCTACCTACCATTGAAACAGTTCACTATGAAAATTGTCTTGATTGGGTTGAGAGATACTATAGGGATATCCCCTATCTCCAAGTATAGTTAAACCAAATTGTAGCATGAAACACCTTGCCAAAGAGGTAAAATGATGAATTGAAAGCATGTGTTTGATCGAACGTTCACAGGGAAAACAAGACTAAAAGGGATGGTAATGTAACTATTAAAAACTCAATGAATTTCAACACCATCATAAATTCAAATTTATCAGATGCTTCTTTATAAAATCTCTGAAATGGTAAATATTTGTTTTGATTTTTGTGATTTGGTTCTATTTGAAAAACAATGAATAGATTTAGTTTTGATTTTGTTTCTATTTTGAGACTAGCTACAGAATCGAAAGATTTTATAGCCAGACTATTTAAAATTATTTATTATATTATTATCTAAACTATGATTTCATTTTATCTTTTTAGGTAAGAAACAACTTATAATTCTATGTTGGAGGAAAAGGGATCATGGATCAAGCGGTTCAATTATCTTAAGTAATTTCCCATTTAAAAAAAAAACAATGTCCTTAATGTAATTATTTTTTATATAAGGAATCCAATAGGAGTATTCATGTTGTTATTCTATTTTTGAAAAGCAGACTTGTTTTCAGGGATCATCCTCTATTTTGTATGATAAGAGGTAATTTATCCAACACATGTTTAAATAGTTGGTGTTGCTTAGTGTATGGATAGGGTTTTCTGGACCACAGTATGGACATATAATTTTGGAAGTGATATGGGAAAGCAGTTCTTTGTTGGATTTAGACCTATGTGAACTCTGCAATGCTTGTTTCATTGTGTTCTCCTGTTATTTCTATGTTATTTCTATGTTATTTGCGTTTATTTAACTTTATCCTTGTCTCCACATGATATTTCATATCGTTGATTATTTGAATGTTTTCCATGATCTGTCGTTTTAGTTTGTACTTGTGATCGATCAATTACTTATTTATTTTTTAGTTTACTTCTGATATTAAACGTTTGATAATATCAATGCCCAGGATTGAGATTTCTTTCATCCATAGCTATTGGTTATCTTTAGGTCACGGGATATTTAATTAGTTATCTTCCTGCTATTATAAATTCACTCCAAGAATCAAACACTTCCTTGAATTTCTTCGAGAAGCACTATTGTTTGTTTCTGTCATAGGTTTCCCTTAAATACAGGATAAAAAGGAGCTCATATAATGCAGAGAGAGGAACTTAGTTTCTTGTTGATCAATTAGAGGTTAGTAGATTTATTGTTTTCTTTTATTCAAATTTGTTTACATACGAATGAATGATGATTGCATAAATTAGTTTTGTCTATTTTTGTGTTATTGTTACAATCATATTCACTTAGTTTTTATTAGTTCAATATATTTAAACATAAAAAAGAGTTATGTTCATATTTGATCTTGTTCAGAAATTTATCGAACAATTATTTTCCCAAGATTTTATTTAAAACTTTTAAAATTGTATATAATCTTTGTATATTAACATTATTTGTCATTAGTGTGTCGATTGTTAGAATTATATCTTTAGATTAGTTCATTTCCTTTCATTATTTTTAGGACCCTAGTTGGCTAACAGATCCACTAAACTCGTCAGGTTAGATCATACCAAATGGCTTGGGTTAAATAGACAGCCTCGGTCCAGATCTATCCTTCCCGTTAATGGTGTGTCATAAACGCCCGTCAACATATACCTATAATCTACAAAAACATGGATCATGCCTTGTTTCTTGTTAACCAGAACAAGATTGGACACCCAATTGGTCAAATCCACAGGATAGACAAAACCAGATTTAAGAAGTTTTTCAACTTCAAGCTTAATAACAAAAACTTTACGTAGATGTACTGGGAGAAGTATCTGTCGAATAGGTTTAGAATTTGGGTAAGTATTAATCTCATGCACAATAATATCAGGATCAATACCAGACATTTCTTTATAACTCCAGGCAAAAACGCCACAAATTTTTTGGAAAATGACTTTATAAGTGACGACCTCATATGTAGAACATGAGGCACTGATATGAACATTTTCCACGACTCTAGGTTTAATTGATATGTCAAGAGGTACGGTAGGTGAAATATTACTCAAGTTCCCTTCATACAAAATATCATGTGTCGACTCAGAAACATAAGAGATAACAACAACGGTTGACGGAGTCGAAATCCTTTGATAACTCTCTATGGTATCAGGTTCTAGGAAGAGAATAGAACAATGGTGCCCATCATCCCATGGAGTATCTTCCATAGACATGACCGTCATGATCATCTCATCAGTATAAAAGATCACATCGAATAGATCAAGAGATGTATCACCGAGAGGAGGAGAATGAGTTTTCGATTGAATAGCTTGATAAGATGATTCCACCAGACTTAAAGGCATTATGTCATCATAACAAAGATAATAAAAAGAGATAGGTACTATCCATGGGTCATATGAATCAGTGGTTTCACGAACAACGGTTTATATCATGTTAATTGAGGCGAAAAAAGGAGAAGGAATATCAGGTGGTGGGATAGGAAAAGTACCCATCAAGATCGAATCTTTTAAAAGACCCACGTCGAGATTCTCATAACCAGGAGGTATTTTCTAAATAAAAGGTATGTTTGTAGTGTGTGAATCAGAATTAAAGAAGGCTATTTGATCAACAGTAATGACTTTTCCTTGGTGTGGGAAACGTAACACACAGAAAAGAGTAGAAAGAACTACTTGCATGGAGTCAATCCAGCTATGACCAAGTAGAAGGTTTTAATTGAGAGGTGCATAAAATACCTCAACCTCAACATTAACCGCTTTACCTTCTAACATCATAGACAACGAAGGAAGAAACCCATAATGTTTAAACCCTGTACCATTGAATGCCTTAATATTATTGTGTGACTCGGCAAGGGAAGGAGATCCAATAGCTTTCCAACAAGTAACGGACATAACGCAAGTCGAGGCTCCTTCATCAATAACAGTTCGACAAATATTCTTATTTTCTACAATAGCTTGGATCTAAAACACTAATTGAGGAGGAAGACTTGGAATATGATATTCCAAGTCAAATATTATTAAATTAGTATCGGCAGGATCAATTCCACCAATATCCTTTAACAACGCCTTCCATTGAGTAGGACAACTTTGAAGGACTTCAAGAACCAACATCGTAGAGGGTGATTGCACAAGGTCTTCTAAAATACTATAGTTTTGGGTATCATGTGCGTGAGGATTAAATGAATACTTTCAAACAACGCCCTTGGGAGGAGGACAAAGAAATGTATCTAGGCCCGGGTGTTCAATATGAAGAGGACCGTTTGGAGGTGAAGTTGGTGGAGGAGGTTGACCCAATGGAGGTGGTAAATCATCAACTTTCTCCTTCGAAGGAGAATAATCTTTGGCTTGAGTTGCGACTACAACTTTGTTCTTCTTGGAGTCACCAGTACACATAAGTGCATAAGATGTGGTAGAGGGATATGGTTGGTCATGAATTACCAATTGTTCCTGCTGCTAAGAAGGAAAATGTTGTGACAAGATGATGGGTGTAGGAGGTTTCCCGGTCCCTTGAAGGAACCTAGTAACCTTAGCACGTTGTGGACAATATTTCGTATAATGATCATCACCACAAATAAAGCAAGGATAACGTGATTTACATTTGTCCTTGTCATCAATAGGCTGTGTTTTGGGTTTCTCATATTGTTGATTATTATTATTTTCCTCCTTATTACTACCCTTCCCTTTCTTTTTCCTTTGATTTTTACCGGTAGGCATAGATCAAACTGAATTAACTTCAGAGGTTTTACCGAGAGAAGGAGTAGAAGTAGGAGTAGTTTGTACATTAGATGTAGTAGAATTGGGATTGGAATGACTGGCTTGTGTATACTGGGTCTCATCATGAAAAGCACCAATCACGCCATAACCAACATGAGCAGATACTGGAGGTGTTGGGATAGGATTCATAGATGGACAAGGAGCATCAAGAATCAAGTCGTATGGTGTGCCCGTTTGTGAATAAACGAGATCTAGATATTGAGCACAACTAATTTCCTACTCTTTAGTGACGACACCACCCATGGAAACATCATGAGAAATAGGCCCAATGAGTGATTTGGTAAACCACTCAGCCAATAGTTGATTAGGAAAGAGAATCTTGATTAAGTTTCTTATCCTCCTCCACTCAGGGATATGATCAAAAATATGAGTGGAAGAGGATTGTTTAAATGAACTCAAAATTCCAGTTCATGTATCATATTGAATTGGCAATTGGTAATGTGTTAAGAAATCCATGGATAGGGTGTTGAAGTCATTAAATAATCCTCTTGGTAACTCAATATACCATTTGGCTACCAAACCCATGAGAGTTCGTTGGAAAAGTCGTAATCTTATACAGTCATCCATCAATGAGTTGGATGAACACCAGAGATGGAAATTCATGACATGATTATTTGGGTTTTCTCCTAATCAACCATCAAACTTAGGAATGTCAGATGGTAATTTGGTTGGTATGAAGGGCCATTAAGGAGAATGCAAAATAGTATAATTCAAAATCCTATATAAATTCGGTAAATCCAAAGTATCAAGAAATGGAAACTGTCTGTTCACTTGAGGAAACTGGTAGTTTTGAGGAGGTAGTCCCATAGGTATACCAATAGGACCATAAGAAGTCTGTAGATAGTTATACAATCCTGACAGATTTGGTTGTGGAGGGTTTTGATTAAGTAAGCTCCCTTTGAAAGGAACATTAGACTGAAACTTTTGACCCCAAGTAGGATTCATAGAACTTGGATACGGTTGCCCGAGGTTAGGGGGTATAAAATAATTAACTTGAGGATTTTTTCCCCAACACAGTTGTTGAGTCCCTTAGAAAGGAATATTTCAAGGTTGAGATTTTAATATGGGTACACTTTTCCCATAAACTGGGTTATGGCCTCCAACTTTAGGTTGCACCCCAACTTGAGGTTGCCCCCCGACTTGAGGTTTCCCCTTAGCTTGTGGTTTCCCTCCAACAGGAATATAAAAACTGGAAGCGACAAAATGACTGGTGCCTCCAACAGGATTGGAGATACTAGGGCCAGGATGACTAGATCCTCTAGGCAAAGGTGGAGGAGGAACGTAAAGCCCCCCGAAGAGAACCTGGGTAGGTGTAGGAACAAAATGACTAGCAACATTATACCCAGGAGGAACAAAAATATTAGACCCTCTGGATGGATTCTGGGTAGGGATAGTGATGGAATTATTCAAAGCGTTATACCCATGGGGAACTGACGAATTTGATCTACGCGGAAGTGATGTCCCAATAGGATCTTGAGTGATAACCACATTTCTAGTAGAAATAGTCATATCTTGTGGGACAATGGTTGAGTTGGCGATCTGGAGAGGAAGAATCGAGTGAGAACCAATCAATAATTGGTTTGAAACTATGACGATGTTACTGTTTGTGCTAGTAAAATGATCTAAAGGCATTTTATAAGTAGCGGAATCCACAGGCGTTTGTGATGCCATAAATGCTATTTTATTAAAAATATCGTATCCCGAAGGATTTCACTGAAAAGGATGGACAAGGATAGAGCTATGATTAAAAATTCCAGCAGTGTGAACCGGGGTTCTAAATTACTCACTCTGAAAAAGTGGATCGTCTACTCTAGACTCGACGTTAGGTCCAGTAGTTACTTCAATATTCTCGTCAACAATAATTTCTCTCGATGAATTCATCTAAAGCAAACATGGATCTTATACAACACTCAATGACAGATTTACAGGAAGTTTGAATTCCTCTAAAGGGGTCGAACTTCCAATATCAGAGGCTACTTCGTTATTGATTTCTCCCTCAGGAAACCCCTCTGGTGAGTTAGGAAGCAAAGGGAAGTAATATTCTATATCTTCTGGAGGTATCCCTTGCGTCCTACATGAACGACGAGGGCCGATGTTGGCCTAACCAAGAAAAGAACAAAACAAATCTATGGACAACTAGAGAAACAAACAACACTCACTAATAAAATCTAGAAATCAAACCAAGCAAACAAAACTTCTTAATTCTAAGTCACTAGTTGGTGTTGAAATCCAACGTCATGAAATCAAGACAAGAAGGGGCTGGGATAAAGCGGGTGGAAAAGTTACATTGACGACCTTCTTAACAGATTTACACCCTGGTGCAAGATCCCACACATAATCATGGGTATACCCTCCAAGGAGCCCGAGTGATTTTGGCCAACGTCGATTGCAGGTACCGTGAAGAATTTCCCCTCCATGGTCACCTCATGTAAATACCGTAAAGAGATAGGCTACTAAGGTTACCAATTACGACAATGATGCCTGGGGAAAAAATCAACAGTCCGATCCACACGCAAAAGTAGGGTATCTATCCCAAAATCAACTTGAGAAGGTCCCCATGGGATTTTATTCTCAAGTGACCCCCAATAATACACGCAATCTCTACACTAAGACCGACAAAGAAGGGTGAGTAACTCTTCCAGTCCTAATGCGATCTCATGATTGACCCTTGTGTTAGAAGGGATTCCTAGGACAAAATGTAGCAAGTGGATTTGAAATCTCCCTATCACAAGATACTATTGTGTGTTTTGATGTTATGAAGAGTGTGCCTTAAAACCTATTCCAAAGCACTATCCTAACTAATGTTGGTGAAGATAATTTATAGAAAATAAAAGTTACTAATAAATTTTAAAATTACGTTATATTTTAAAGGTTGTTGTTTACTCAAAAGGGAAACGGGAATGAAATTGATGATGTATGCGACCTTGACCCAATAAAATGCAAGAAGAGATGATTATGCAATATTTCAATTCAATGAACTCTAATTATAGTAGGGAGAAGGTATATCTTTTCGAAATACAAAATCTATGAAACACAATTTCTCAATTTTTGAATGAACGAAATCCCAAATAATCAAAAGCTATCAAATTTTCCAATTTCTTCTTTAGAAAATATTTTGAATGCAACAATTTTCTTGAAAGAACACTAAAAAAAATAAATTAATTCAGTTCTTTCTTTCTCAAAATAAATCAGAGACGTAATGAAGAAAAGAAAGCATAATCCAAGAAAATTACCATTCTCTCGGCACAATTCCCAAATCAAATCCATAATGTAGACAAAAAATGAAATGATAGGAAATACTTTTGTCAAATGCAAACAAAAATGTCTCTCAATCAACGAACAATCCATAAAGTAAAAGAAATCCAAAACTCCAAATAAATCAAGGACTCTTTGTCAAACAAGCACTCAGGACCGAGATCTAGAGATTATACCCTCGTGACAAGAATCAAAAGAAAAACTTGCAAACTTTACGAATAAAAAAATTCAATTTCTGGAAATCAATCAAATGCAAGCTTCAAACTCATAAATCAATCAATCAAGGGTATCATAAGTTCATCCCAGGAAATTGAGGAAAAACTAGATGGAAACATAAAAATTGGCTACCTCCAAAAATTCCTACAGGAAATGTCGCGGGTAATTGAAAGTACCCATCAATGATGGGCACAAACCAACCCCTACATTGACGATGTCGGGCTGAGGGTTATCAATCATCGGGACCATGGAGACTCCCGATGAAGGGTCAATATGAGAAAAGGATAACTGATCAATGGTCACAATCCGGCCCTCTTGAGGAAACAACAAGACCTAGAAAATTGTCGCGACCAGTGCTTACATAACATAGGTCCAACTCCTTCCTAACAAAATATTGTAGTCGAGAGATGCATCGACCACTTCAACTTCGACACACACGGATTTTCCCCCTAACTGCATGGGGAAAGAAGGAATGATCCCATGTGGTTGGAAAGAACAACCATCAAAAGCTTTAAGTAGAGTAGGTGACGGAGACAATTTTTTTTGGTTGATGGCCTTCCAACACACCAAAGACATCACGCATGTTGAGGCACCCTCATCCACCACTATACGAAAAATATTTTGGGTAAAATTTTTTGTGGTGTAAGACACTACTATCTGGAAAGTGATGTGGTAAGGAAGAAAAGTTTTTAATTCGGTGGTATCAAGAATGATCGTTCCCGGATTACAAGTCTCGGCAGAGCCTAAGGCAACTAATAGGGCTTTTCTCTGTGAAGGGAAACTCTCGAGGACTTTCAAAGAATACATCGCACGAGGGGTTTGTGATCAATATTCCACCACAGAGTAGTTATGGGTGGCCCTTGTGTTTGGGTTGTAAGAATATTTTTGAACAGACCTTTTCGGATGCACCTCATTGTTTCACCCAATGTCTTCTCAATCTGAAGAGGAAGAGGTGGGTTTTCAACTTCTTTACCCTTCTTAGAGGTGCCTGTCTTTCCATAATCATGTGTTCTATTCATTATATAGGAATCACCTTTCATCATATACACGTTTGTGGACGAAGGATTATTCGAAGACAGAGGGGATCCTTGACTGCCCCCTTCCATGCTCGAGGAGGATTGAGTTAGATTTTTCCCATGTGGAAACGGGTTCGTTAACATGACAGGTCATTGTTGTGCCAATAACTTCTAGGCCTCTGCAAACTGAGGGAACTATTGGGTCAAGTGGTCTTCCTTGCAAATATTACAAGGATACTTTGACTTCTTCTTCTTAGTGTCACCCTTGCCAGCATTATCGGTGGGTTTCTTATCCCCCTTACCTTTTTTCTGTTGTTTCTTCTTTCCGTCAAGCTGTTGGGTGGCCTTTGGGTTTGTAGTTTTCACACTGTGTACATCCAAATTTTGGGTAGGGGGAGCAGCCGAACCAGTGGTTTGGTTGGCCGTTGTCTATTGTATCAACAATTGTTGCAATTGATTTGACAATGGATCACCGAGCTTGGTTTGCACTGAACTAATAATACCATCAGCATGTGGTCCATACCTTTGCCTTGTTTTCTCAAGGATTAACCTCAGTGCATATGGCAAAATCTCGTAGATTAAACCAGACTGAGAATAAATTAGCTCTAGTTGTTGTGCTCTCATTATTGTGTCTTCCTTGGAAAACACTCTGGATTTTGCGACATCTTTAGATAACTGGGGTACCAAAGACTTAAGGAACCACTCTAGCAGGAATGCTGGTGGGACTGGCACTTTGATCAAACTCTTTCGGTGTCTCCATTCTTAAATGTGATTTGAGATATGGCCCACTTTTTTCTTCTCGAAATTGACTAGAAATTTAGTGTCGACGTCGTATCTCACAGGTAATTGGAAATGGTTCAAGAAATCCATTGCCAATTTGTCGAAGGAAGAGTATCATGAGCGGTCGATCTCGATGTACCATTTCACAACACTCCCTATGGGAGTGCATTGAAACAATCGTAGTTGAACGAAGTTGTCTCTTAACGAGTTGGACGAGAACCATAAGTGGAAGATAGTCACGTGATCACTAGGATCTTCGTTAGGATTGGCCTCGAACTTTGGAATGTCCAAAGGAAACTTGTCCAACATAGGAGGCCAACTTGGATCGTGATAGATGGGGTCATTTAAGAGCCTTGTCAAATATGGCAAGTGCAGGGTTGCTAGAAACAAAAGTTTGGGTTGTGGATTGTAGCCGGCGAAAAAGGAGCCTGGGGTTTGATTGGCACTAGGTTGTCAGGAAAATTTAGGTTGTTGGCCAAGGATCTAGTAATAACCATGACCGTGACCAGCATACGGATTGGATGCTTGTTGAGATAACATCGGCTGGTTCCCATAATAAGACGTAAAGGGATGAGCTTGCGTCACATTCCAATTATTTTGGGAGGGGTTTCCCTGTATCGATCCAACGGGCATAAGCATTGGGCCTTGCCCGGGGTTCCACTGGGTATGGAAGGGGTTTCCCCTGATCAACATCCCTGGCAAGGGGACTGGTCCCTACCATGTATTCCAAGATCCTTGTGAGGAAGGAATTTCTAAGTGTGCCCCCTATGTAGGAATAGTACCCTGTACAAGATGTGGTTTTCCTTAACCGGGGTTTCCCCCGGCTGAAACGGAAGCTGACAAGAAAAGATTGTTACCAAATGCGTCGAAAAAAGAGAAAGGTGTTGAACCAACTGGAATATTATAAGGAGGGAGTGCTTAACTACATGCTCCAAAAACATTTATGTTAGGCCTGATGGAGTGTTGAGGAACACCACCGAGCGAGGGGTACGAAAGGAGTATATGACCCCCACCATAAGGGAAAGCGATAAAGGCAGTGGAAGTGCCCCCCATAGATCCTTGGAAAGGATCTTTGGAACTCCCTCCCCCCAGACCTAAATTTTGTATAGTGGAGGAGGAAAGTATAGTACTCGCATCGAAGCTAGGCATCCCGTATGAGAAAGGAGAGCATGTCATGTTCTAAGTAAACAGATCAGTGATCATCACCATAGACGGAATCAGACCACTGCCCCAGGTAGAAGAAGTCGAGACCATGCTGGCAAGGACTGATGACGGTTGATTAGGAGGTGGAACACCCCCAATAGTGACAGTCATGAAGGAAATATCAGTATTCTTTGAAGAAGTGGCAGTGGTTGCTTCCATTATTGTTGGTGACACTACCTGATGCTCGTAAGGTAGAACTTGTATGATGATGGGTGTCGATATATCAGTGATGGGAGCGTTATACAGACCAAGAGCCTCTACTCTAAGGTTAGAAATGATTGGTTCCTCCATAATTGAAAGTTCTCCTCTCAAATATGGGTTGGGCACAGTTTCCTATAACCTAGTTGTCTCAAAAGACCCTTGCTGGTCTAATTTTCTCCTTAGCGGTGGTTGC
>ML784344.1:591438-604301 GCA_009831015.1 Picea engelmannii
GGGGGGGGTTGAGGTCAACCGGTGGCAGGCCTAGAAGCCTTCATGACCAACGGAACTCTTGATCCTCCAATGTGTGAGAAGATCAAAGACACACTATGGAAATCTATAATTGTTTGAAAACCAACACGCACTAGAAAAAGTACCTATGAGATAAAACAAGTAGTCACTAACTAGTTGCAAGAACAGTTACAACAACCAACACTAGAGAAACTTACCAGTGCAAGTGAAACTCAAATACGGAATCACCCTCTAGGTATACTCTACAAAGCGTGGCCCAATGTCTATCCTAGGTACTGCGGTATACCCCCGTAGTCACCTGTGTAAGTCACTAGAAAGATAGGCAACTAGGTTTCCAGCGTGTAAACAGTCACCAGGCAGATACAGTCGACAGTCGAGTGGACCGCAATGAGAAGGGTATCAAGCCTGAAACCTATCATGGGTATCGAAAGCAAGTGTTCCAGAAGACGACTGAGGACCTCGAATGGATTCGAGACCCACGAAGCTCCGTGGAAAATTCAATCAATGGAATCCCAAGACAAGCCCTCTATATGTGTTCCCCACTAGGCTTGGTCCGTCCTTGGAGGGGTTATCTTCGCTACCTTTCCTTACGCGACCTCTTGTTTATCCCCTGTGTTAGAGGGGGGTCCCATATAAATTTTATGACACTAGACTTTTGACACTCCCTAGCACAGACTCTTATGTTTGTTTTTCAGCCTTGAAGAGTTTCCTCTCCAATCCTAAATCAAGGCTCTAGCCTAGACTAGTTGATGGACCCTACAAAACATAAAGTCTAGTTGATTTTAATTAATTGTTAATTTTTTGGGCTTGTCTTAAGTCAAAGGTTATGAAATTGAAACTAGTGATGTTTTGAGAGACGAAAGAGAAGATAAACAAAAAGATGGAAACAAACTAACTTCTTGACAAATTCAGATTTTCTCTTTTAAATTATTTAACCAACTTTTCAAACTTTTTTTTTTAAGATCGTTTAACTGAAAAAAATAAAAACAAGCATTTACTCATCTACGAGCTACTTATTGTCCTAATTCAAACAACCAAGAACTTACGAAGACAATCTTTTTTCTATTGATTAACGCAAACAACCAACTATTTAACCAAACCAAGAAGTAAAAAAAATATTTTGTGTTTTTTTTTATTATGCTTCAAAAACAAGAGAATTTAAAACTGTATGTCTTCTTCTTTTCTGAATCAAAAAGGTGAAAAAATAAAAACAAGACAGGGCCAAAAAGGACTTCTAGCCAACCACAGACCGTGGGGAGTTACTGACAACCAAAAAGGGAGATCAGACCGACTCACTATCTCATCAAAAAACCTAACAAAGGAAGAAAACATTTAAATACAAAAGAAAGCTATGCTGGCACACAACCTAGACTGAAACTGCTATGACAGAGACCAAAAAGACACAAGAAAAACCTGGGAAGTAAAAACTTGACTGGGAAGAGGATGATTGCCTCCTCAAAATTTTCTAAACAGACACGTGACTTTCACTTCAACAGCCAGTGTATGCACGCGGGCTTCCCAAAGACAGGACGTGTATGCACATGTGCAGGCCCACTACATGATGTGTGTGAATCTGTTTCTCCTCAAAATAAGAAAGACAAGCAGCTAAGCTCAGGAAGTGAGTACTGGTATTGAAGACCAGAACCCCTTAAAGGTACAAAAACTCACTCTAACAGAAAAATATGCAAGGAAATATGAGAAAACAAAGCTAATATGAGGTTAAAACTAGGCTACAAACTGCAACAAAAGAAACCAAAACTAGATCCAGAAAACCCCTGAGAAGGATCACTTCTGAAAGGGGAGAGGATGACTGCCTCTTTTGAAAAAAAAATATGGACTCAGACACGAGACTGATCTTTCAGCAGCCAGTGTATGTATGTGGGCTGTATGAAGTCGGGGCATGTGTATATGCGGGCAAACCTTCTACAGGTCGCGTATTCCTCTGTGGATTCCCGAAAAAAGAAAAAACTATGAGAATCATACACTTGATTGAAGCAGGTACTCATCGACCTCATGAATGAAAGAGTAATGTCTGAAAGGGTAATGTATGTGGGTATATAAGTGTCATCGATGAGAGGAGTGAAAGCCTCTCCGTCGACCGCTCGCGAAGGATACTCATTGAATATCGGACATACACGCTCATAGTTGAATATCTCGGGTTTGAAGAGTAACTACTCAATGCAATGGGATGGATGGTGATAGCTCGATGATCACTGTGAGAAATCAAGTGATCTATGGGCTCAGATAATCATGGTTGGAAAAAGTGTTCTCGGTGTAAGGCTCGATGAAATAAGTAGATAACTAGGCAACGGATCTCTCCAACAGGTGAAAAGCCTTCATTAATTCAGTTATGTCTGTTACGGCGCGGTCCCAATGGTTTGATGGCGATATTTCTAACCACAAATTTTGTTCTACCCATTCAGGCCATCAGTCTAATGGTTATACTATTTTGAATGGATATATTTCTTCACCACGGTGAAGTTCCATGTGGCGTTGTTCTCCTATCCCGACGAGGTTCCATTTTTGAAAATTTTCCTTCTGTGAAGTTCCCTCTGCACCCTTCTATAACTTTTCGATCTTTGATCTCTTCTAGCCTTCTTTCCAGTTAGATTCGTCTTGGTATTCCTCTTTCCATTATGATTCTTATCTCCTCTTGGCATAGTAACTTCGTGCTGCTGAGATTCTTTCCTAGGATTCAAGGGAAATACTTCTTCTCTATCTGGGGTAGGTGCTTCAGTCTTCTGTGAGTCTTGTTGTGTTCTTTCAACTTTGGCATCCAAGTTTTTGGTTCTAAATAGCTTCAATCTATTCTCCTATTCTTCAATCAAGTGTATGATTCTCCTAGTCGTGAAATCTTTCAACTCTTGCTTCTTCTGCTCTAAGACTTGTTCTTCTTTCCTTCTGGACTGACACCTTTCAATCCAAGGTTTTCCTAGTAACATAGAAAATCGGGTGTTGTTCTCAATAAATTTAACAACCTCAAACTCTTCCTCTGTCTTAGTTCCATGAGCACTCATAGATATCTAGGTGAGCTTTCCATGTAGTTTTATCAACTTTCCTCTAAATAATCCTATTCCTCCCAATGAAGGAATCATAGCAGGCTTTCCTAAAGTTTCCTAAGTTCTTTCTGTCATAATATTCACCTGTGTTTCTTCGTTGAGAACACATTCAATGTCGAAGCCTCCTATTCTAGCTTCTATGCACTCTTTTTCTTTGAATATCTCTGATAAGTTGATATTCCGGTGGTCATTCAAGGTTTCTTTCATTTGCAATGGTACAGTTTCTGATTCTTTCTGTTGTTCTACCATGGTTTCAGTTTCTTGATCTTCCTCAGGGTTTGCTTGTCTCATATTCATTCTTTCAACCTTAGCAATCATTCTAGGGAAATCCAAAACTTCATGATCCATAGCTTTACAACAAATACAACTAGGTCTTCTACCAGGGCATTCCTTAGCAATATGTCCTAGTCATCTGCAACTATAACAAAGAGTTAATCCTCTCTTTCTCTTTAATGATCCCCATCCTTTCCTGTAATGCGCACTAGGATCATGGTAGCTAACCTGCAAAAAAATATTTCTAGGATATTGCATCCATTTTTTATTCCAAACATTCTTTCTATGCATAGAAATAACATATCTTTCACTATTCTTATTGGATCTATTCCTATCAAATCTTCTTTCATCTATTTGTGCCCTAGTTTTCAAGCTAGGACAAAATTTATCAAACATACCTAGATCCATATTTTTGAAACAATTTTTTTTACTTATATTACTTTCAGCAGAGCACAAAGCTTCCATATCTAAAACTTTTTACTATTCTTACCTTTATCAGAGCACAAGGCTTCAAGATAATACCTCTTTTCTTCAGATCGGACTTCTCTTCTTAGCACAGAGCTTCACAATCCAAGTAGAGTACTGCACACCAGGGCAATAGATCTATGCATAGAGCTTTCACAGATTTAGGTCAGATCTTTGCACAAAGCTTCTTCTTCCTCAGTTCCCAACAATCACAGTTTCAAGTCTCAAAAATAGAACCATTTTTTGGCATAGGGATAGACCTAAGGTTCAGTGCTACAACAACACACCAACAAAACCCTAACTACTGGCCCTTTTGGAAACACCTACGAAGCAAATCAAGTCTCACCCGAGGTAGAGGTAGGGGTGGTTGCAGGAATTAGATGTCTACAACCTTAGCTGGGACACAGATATGTGATTGTAACACCTTAACAGAGCTCTTAGTTATTACAGTTCGTTAATATTCATCCTTAGTTCACAACCCAGTTAACCCTAACAACAGATCAGTGCAGTATTCACATAGATTCAATAGATTCAAACACTAAGCATACCAATAGAGATCATATCTAGCATTCATTCACATTATTCGGCACAAAACCATCATATCATATTCATATGTCATCTAACATCACACTAAGCATTGAATCAAATGAACAAAAGAACATCCAAAAAGCACAAAGCATTCACAACACAGGATATACGTGGTTCACCCCCTCTCTGGTGCTACGTCCACCAACTCATCGTCCTCTTTATTATCTTCGATCAATCTTCTTACAAGCACAAAGACTCAAAATATTATCCACAGAGGACATGAGATCTGTGCACCTCGCAAGATCTTCCTTCCTTCAGTTATAGCACAAATCCTTCCACAGTCTCATACAATCACTTGCACTTATCTCTGCAAGCCTCACACAACATGCACAAAGCAATTACCACTTAGCACTTAGCACTCTGGCCACTTCTTACATCGCCTAGCTACTTATTTATACATTAAAAAATAGGCCTAAGCATGGGTAAACCCATGGGCCGACATTCCCATACCCATTACATAAGCCCAAAACCCAAAAAATCCCTAAAAAGGGGTCGAGATCCTGTGATCTCTGCTTCGCCTTGCGCTCCGTCTTCAACAGCCTATCAAAGTCCCAAAAATAGGTCAAGCATTATGAAGGATCCTCAAAACTTGGTCAAGGGACAACATGAACAAAGGATAATATTGGGGATCCGCAGCTAGAGGTGACAGAAGGTTCCATCGCAGAAGCTGCATGACTATCCCAGGAGGGAGAACGATGGTTCAAAAACGCTAAAATCAAAGGTGTGCCCTAGAATTTGCTCATGGCCTCCAAGAAATCATTTTTTTACCCAAAAGGTAAATTTTTTTCTCTTTTCAAACCACAATGGCATGGCCTTCTCTTAATGCTGAAGAAATTTATTACCTATGAAGGCTGGTATGTCCTGGTATTCTTGTATCATGTTCGCTTGCTCATGGTTTTTCTAGGTTTCAAGTTGAATGTGCCTTTTTATCTACATAGGAGTTTACAAAAAATGGCTAAGTTCTATCAGAGGAAGAAATTAAACCCACATTCTAGATTGTTTCACCATGGCCTTATCTGAATCCTCATGGTTTCACATCTTTCTAAGACTGGGGATAGTTGGGGAAATTTCTTATTTAGAAATAATTTTACCCTACGTCAAGATGAAATAGGGTCACCTCTCCATCTCAATAAAAACTCCAATCCTTGTACGTCTAACCCTACTACCTAAAAAATATCTGTTAATCTACAAGAAGACCATGCAACCATAGATCAAATCTTTGTTGCTATTCGAAATCCATCAAGAGAAAAGCCACGATGTGATTTCATGCCCAGAAAGTCATTGGAAGAGGTTTTAGATGTGTTAAAAGACATGATTCCTACTGTTCCTATTCACGAGCTGACTCGGGTTGTTTTAAACAAATCAATTGTCAAGAGAAATGGAAGGAATAGGAAACAGAGTAATCCAGATGTGAATTTTACAAATAAAAGTCCAGGCGAGATCATATCTAGAAATTTGAAAAATCGCCAACATGATCATTTGAACTCGATCCCTATGATCGAGATCGATGATCGATTTTCTGAAGATGAGATCGATAATTTCATTGCTCAAGAGGATGTAGATGATTGGGTTTTAGGAAGAAAAATTGATACTGATGCAATACAGTACGATTTCGTTTCTAATCTCCCACCGTTCCTAAATAATCAAGAGAGTTTCTCTAATATACGACACAATCTGAAGCAAATTACAGAAAATACTAAATTTCCATTTGCAAAACAGGCTCAACCTCTACCTACCATTGAACCAGTTCACTGTGAAAATTATCTTGATTGGGTTGAGAGATACTACAAGGATATCCCCTATATCCAAGTACAATTAAACCAAATGGTAGCACGAAAATCCTTGATCAAGAGGGAAAATGATGAATTGAAAGTGTGTGTTTGATCGAACGCTCATAGGGAAAACAAGACTAAAAGGGTTGGTAATGTAACTATTAAAAACTCAACGAATTTCAACACCATCATAAATTCAAATTTATCAGATGTTTCTTTATAAAATCTTTGAAATGGTAAATATTTGTTTTGATTTTTGTGATTTGGTTCTATTTGGAAAACAATGAATATATTTACTTTTGATTTTGTTTCTATTTTGAGACTAGCTACATAATCGAAAGGTTTTGTAGCCAGACTATTTCAAATGATTTATTATATTATTATCTAAACCATGATTTCATCTTTTTAGGTAAGAAACAACTTATAATTCTATGTTGGAGGAAAAGGGATCATGGATCAAGCGGTTCAATTATCTTAAGTAATTTCCCATTTAAAAAAAAAACAATTTCATTAATGTAATTATTTTTTATATAAGGAATCCTATAGGAGTATTCATGTTGTTATTCTATTTTTGAAAAACAGACTTGTTTTTGAGGGATCATCCTCTATTTTGTATGATAAGAGGTAACTGATCCAACACATGTTTAAATAGTTGTTGTTGCTTAGTGTATGGACAGGTTTTTCTGGACCACAGTATGGACATATAATTTTGGAAGTGATATGGGAAAGCAATTCTTTGCTGGATTTAGACCTGTGTGAACTCTGTAATGCTTGTTTCATTGTATTCTCCTGTTATTTCTATGTTATTTTTATTGATTTAACTTTAGCCTTGTCTCCACATGACATGTCATATCATTGATTATTTGAATGTTTTCCATGATCTGTCGTTTTAGTTTGTACTTGTGATCGATCAATTATTTATTTATTTTTTAGTTTACTTCTGATATTAAATGGTTGATAATATCAATGCCCAAGATTGAGATTTCTTTCATCCACAGCTATTGGTTATCTTGAGGTCACAGGATATTTAATTAGTTATCTTCCTGTTGTTATAAATTCACTCCAAGCATCAAACACTTCCTTGAATTTCTTCAGGAAACACTATTGTTTGTTTCTGTCATAGGTTTCCCTTAAATACAGGATAAAAAGGAGCTCATATAATGCAGAGAGAGGAACTTAGCTTCTTGTTGATCAATTAGAGGTTAGTGGATGTATTGTTTTCTTTTATTCAAATTTGTTTACATACAAATGAATGATGATTGCATAAATTAGTTTTGTCTATTTTTGTGTTATCGTTACAATCATATTCACTTAGTTTTTATTAGTTCAATATATTTAAACATCAAAAAGATACTGTTCATATTTGATCTTGTTCAGAAATTTATCAAACAATTATTTTTCACAAGATTTTATTTAAAACTTTTAAAATTTTATATAATCTTTGTATATTAACACTATTTGTCACTAGTGTGTCGATTGTTAGAATTATATCTTTAGATCATTTCATTTCCTTTCATTGTTTTTAGGACCCTAGTTGGCTAATAGATCCATTAAACCTGTTAGGTTAGATCATACCAAACGACTTGGGTTAAATAGACAGCCTCGGTCTGGATCTATCCTTCCCGTAAATGGTGTGTCATAAATGCCCGTCAACATATCCCTATAATCTACAAAAACATGGATCATGCCTTGTTTCTTGTTAACCATATCAAGATTGGACACCCAATCGGTCAAATCCACAGGATAGACAAAACCAAATTTAAGAAGTTTTTCAACTTCAAGCTTAATAACAGTGGCTTTATGCAGATGTACTAGGAGAAGTCATTGTCGAATGGGTTTAGCGTTCGAGTAAGTATTAATCTCATGCACAATAATATCAAGATCAATACCAGACATTTCTTCATAACTCCAGGAAAAAACGTCACAACATTCTTGGAAGACGACTTTATAAGTGAAGACCTCATCTATAGAACATGGAGCACGAATATGAACATTTTCCATGACTCTGGGTTTAATCGATATGTCAAGAGGTACGGTAGGTGAAATATTACTCAAGTTCCCTTCATACAAAATATCGTGTGTCGACTTAGGAACAGAAGAGATAACAACAACGGTTGACGAAGTCTAAATCTATTGATAACTCTCTATGGTATCAGTTTCTAGGAAGAGAATAGAACGATGGTGCCCATCGTCCCATGGAGTATCTTCCATAGACATGACCATCATGATCATCTCATCAGTAGGAAATATCACGTGGAATATATCAGGAGATGTGTCACCAAGAGAAGGAGGAGAAGGAGTTGTCGATTGAATAGCTTGAAAAGATGATTCCACCAGACTTAAAGGCATTATGTCATCGTAACAAAGATAATCACAAGAGCTAGGTACTATCCATGGGTCATATGAATCAAGTGTTTCACGAACAATGGTTGATATCATGTTAATTGAGGTGACAAAAGGAGAAGGAATATCAGGTGGCGGGATAGGAAAAGTACCCATCAAGATCGAATCTTTTAAAATACCCATGCCGAGATTCTCATAACCAGGAGGTGTTTTCTAAATAAAAGGTACGTTGCTAGTACATGAATCAGAATTAAATAAGGCTATTTGATCAACAGTAATGACTTTTCATTGGTGTGGGAAATGTAACACACATAAAAGAGTATAAATAATTGCTTGCATGGAGTCAATCCATCTATGGCCAAGTAGAAGGTTGTAATCGAGAGGTGCATCAAAGACCTCAACCTCGACATTAACCGCTTTACCTTCTAACGTCATAGACAACGAAGGAAGAAAACCATAAGGTTTAAACCCTGTACCATTGAAGGCCTTAAGAGTATTGTGTGACTCAATAAGGTAAGGAGATCCAATAGCTTTCCAACAAGTAATCGACATAACACAAGTCGAGGCTCCTTCATCAATAACAGTTTGAAAAATATTCTTATTTTCTACAACAACTTGGATCTGAAATGCTAATTGAGGAGGAAGACTTGGAATATGATCTTCCAAGTCAAATATTATTAAATTAGTATTGATATGATCAATTCCACTAATATCCTTTAACAATGCCTTCCATTGAGTAGGACAACTTTGACGGACTTCGAGAGTCGACATCGTAGAGGGTGATTGCACAAGGTCTTTTAAAATAATATAGTTTTGGGTAGCACGTGCGTGAGGATTAAATGAAGACTTTCGAACAACGCCCTTGAGAGGAGGAAAAATAACTATATCTAGGCCCATACATTCAATATCAAGAGGATTGTTTGGAGGTGAAGTTGGTGGAGGAGGTTGACCGAATGGAGGTGGTAAATCATCAACTTTCTCCTTCGAAGGAGAATAATCTTTGGCTCGAGTTGCGACTACAACTTCATTCTTCTTGGAGTCACCAGTACACATAAGTACATAAGATGTGGTAGAGGGAGAAGGTTGGTCATGAATTACCAATTGTTCCTTCTGTTGATAAGGAAAATGTTGTGACAAGATAGTGGGTGTAGGAGGTTTCCTTGTCCCTTGCAGGAACTTAGTAACCTTAGCACGTTGTGGACAATCTTTCGTATAATGATCATCACCACAAATAAGTCAAGGATAACGTGGTTTACGTTTGTCCTTGTCATCAACAAGTTGTGTTTTGGGTTTCTCATATTGTTGATTATTATTATTTTCCTCCTTATTCCTACCCTTCCCTTTCTTTTTCCTTTGATTTTTACTGGTAGGCATAGATTGAATTGAATTAACTTCAGAGGTTTTACCGGGAGAAGGAGTAGAAGTAGGAGTATTTTGTACATTAGCGGTAGTAGAATTGCGATTGGAATGATTGGCTTGTGTACACTGAGTCTCATCATGAAAAGAACCAATCACGCCATAACCAACATGATAATATACTGGAGGTTTTGGGTTAGGTTTCATAGATGGACAAGGAGCATAAAGAATCAAGTCGTATAGTGTGTCCGTTTGCGAATAAACGAGATCTAGATATTGAGCAAGACTAATTTCCTACTCTTTAGTGATGACACCACCCATGGAAACATCACGAAAAATAGGCCCAATGAGTGATTTGGTAAACCTCTCATCCAATAGTTGATCAGGAAGGGGAACTTTGATTCAGTGTCTTCTCCTCATCCACTCAGGGATATGATCAGAAATATGAGTGGAAGAGGATTGTTTAAATGAACTCAAAATTCCAGTTCATGTATCATATCGAATTGGCAATTGGTAATGTGTTAAAAAATCCATGGATAGGGTGTTGAAGTCATTAAATAATCCTCGTGGTAACTCAATATACCATTTGGCTTCTGAACCCATGAGAGTTCCTTGGAAAAGTCGTAATATTATAGAGTCATCCATCAATGAGTTAGACTAACACCAAAGATGGAAATTCATGATGTGATTATTTGGGTCTTCTCCTGATCGACCGTCAAAATTAGGAATGTCAAATGGTAATTTGGTTGGTATGAAGGGCCGTTAAGGAGAATGAAAAATAGGATAATTCAAAATCCTAGTTAAATTCGGTAAATCCAAAGTAGCAAGAAATGGAAACTGTCTGTTCACTTGAGGAAACTGGTAGTTTTGAGGAGGTAGTCTCGTAGGTATACCAATAGGACCATAAGAAGTTTGTATATATTTAGAAAATCCTGAAAAATTTGGTTGTGGAGGGTTTTGATTAAGTAAGCTCCCTTTGGAAGGAACATTAGACTGAAAATTTTGACCCCAAGTAGTGTTACACATCAAAAATACTCACTTTGATAGTGTCGCAAGTGTCATCATTACAAAGGTCGCAAGTGTCGCACTTTGCTCACAAGTGTCGCAAGCGTTAAAGAAAGCATACTGTCATGATGCCTATGTCGTGCCTATAATGACATGAGAAGGACACTTGAAACACCTCAAACATTTGATTTGGAAGAGGATAAATGAGTCAGCAGGCTTACAAACCTTTTTCCATCTGAAAGCACCTCAAAAACTAAGCTTTTGAAGGAGAGCGCTCCCCTATACCTCTTCTGGGAGCACTGACGCTCCCCCTTAAATTGTCTGGGAGAGTTATAAAGCTCCTTTGGCCCTTTTGAGGGAGCGCTGGTGTCTTTAGGAGCACTGGCACCCCCCTTAAGCCTATTGGGGAGTGTTGTAGCGCTCTGATGGCCCTTTTGAGGGAGCGCTACCTATTCTAGGCAGTAGTTAAGTTGTTGAGATGAATGGGGGAAGGATCCTTTCATTATTGGAAGGCAGTTGGATTCGAATCCCTAGTCCAGCCATGATCTTAGGGCAGATCCTCAACTGAAGGAGGAAAATCCTCAACTTCCCCAAGGATATATCAAGTGGTTAAAGCCTCTCCAAGGCTATATAAGCAAGCTTTCTAATGGTGAAAGGGGACAGAAAAGGGAGAATCACACCAAACTTATGATCTTATAAGTGGTGTTGGAACAGAGATATTTTGGAGGAAAGAGACCTATGATCTCATAGGGAGCAATCAGTGAAGCTATCATCATTCAGATCATGGATATTTCGAGCAAGGGTTAGACAAGGGGAAACTGGTGAAACTGCTGCAATCCATCTATGACTGTAAGCAATGTTTTGTCCTCATTAATACAATTTGCTTGGCCTGTTTCTTTCTAATTCATGTTCAATATCACATGAATTTGTCTCTTTAGTAGATAGACCTATTTCGGACTAATCTTGATAGAGTAGGAAGTAGTTGTACTTTGTTTGTCTACAGGGCTTATCGAGGAGCGAAAGATTGGAGCTCAACTCGGAGCGTGCAGGGACAAACGCCGGTAAAAGGTACTTCTTTTATCCTTCATTCTCACACACTAGTCCACCTAGATCTAAAAGGAAGTCAGTGACCATGATAAGCACTTTCTGTCTTAGAGTTAAGATTCTAGCTCTTTGAGGAGATCTACCTGTCTGCAGGGAGATTTTCCTTCAACAGAAACTGGCAACTCCACTGGGGAATCGAATCAAACTTTTGGTTTTGATTTTTCCTCTAGACCTTGTCTTTCCCTTTGATTTTTTTTAGGCCTTTTTCACCCCTTCATATCTGATTTCATTTTCTGATTGACTCTTTACCCCATCACACTCAGCCTAACCGTCAAAATTTGACTGAATTTTGGGTTTTTTGGATTTTTTTCTGAGCTTTAGGACTGCAGCGCTCCCCTGCCTTGTTACTAGAGCACCAATGCTCCCTTAAGCTGTTGAAAAAAGCTTTATAATGCTCTGGTGTCCCTTATACCAGAGCATTAACCCTTTTTTTCCCAAAATCTCTTCAAAACTTGCATTTTTTGGAGGTCCAAACCCTGTTTTTTCACTTGCTGAGCTGCTTCATGATTAAATGATTCTTCCTTTGACCTTTTACATGCTTCCTCCCGAGAAGTAAACATCTTATTGTTCATATTTTATGCCCTTCTTCATTCTTTTTGAGTTTTTTGTTGTTGAGAGCTTGAAATCGATCCGCTGCTTTTTTCCTCTCCTATCCGACTGAGCGGGAACTCCGGTGAAGGACATCTGAAGTCTGTGACTCTTCTCACTTGGTTTTTTGAAGGTCATTGTTCTTTGAACTGTTAAGAACCAAACATCAATATAGCATAGAAAAACCTCAGGAAAAGTACTCAATGCCTTGAAAAAGATATAATTTCAGATAATAAGCCTCTTCGAGGGGGAAACCTCCTTTTACCCCACTTAAATGTTCAAGTACAAGATG
>ML784344.1:609034-663369 GCA_009831015.1 Picea engelmannii
CCAAAATACTACAGACTGTCCACGATCCAATGCAACCAGTCCCACGCAATTTGGATACTCTAGGAAGAAGTTATGATTGTTTTACTTGGAACACCTTCTTGAGACTAGTCAATAGGGCTAGTCAGATACCCTATCTTACACAAAGTGTATCTACAAATTTAAGATGACCCAGAATCTGAAATTTTTACCAAAGATACAATACTAATTTCTGTAAATGGCCTCCAGATTTCAGGGTCTGAAACGTTACATAAATTGTTTTATAGCGAAAATTCCACAATGAATCATTTCAGGATGATTCCAGAACCCTATTATGTACAGGTTGTATATCCGAAAGTATAAGGCCTCAGGAGCTGAATTTTGAACCCAACATACCTTGATCCGTCTTCTAAATACCCTCCAAGCCGTTCCTTCTGAAACATTTTAGAAAACAAGTTATAGTGAAAATTCCACGGTGTCTCAAATGTAGCAGCGAAACCCCAAGACCTTGTGCTCTGATACCATATGTTAAGAACCAAACATCAATATAGCATAGAAAAACCTCAGGAAAAGTACTCAACGCCTTGAAAAAGATATAATTTCAGATAATAATCCTCTTTGAGGGGGCAACCTCCTTTTACCCCACTTAAATGTTCAAGTACAAGATGATTCAAAATGAAAATGTCTCCTTGGTATATATAGGAGACTAGGAGGTTTAATGGCCTAAAGCCAACATAAATAAAATAACATTACTAATCTAATATGCCCCAATTAAGTGGTAATGATCCAATATTAGGGCATAACATGAAAAATTCATTTTTGTGTGAATTGTTTGGTTTTTTCATTGTTATTTTTGTTCTCTATTTACTTCTTGCTTCAATCATAGCAAGAGGGTGTCTGTTGTGTGTGCGAAATATGATCATGCTTGTCTGAATCTCCTTGATCTTAAAAGGTAGTTGATAGGAGAAGTTTTTCGCATTGAATTAGTTATCATTCGCATACAAACGGAAAAGTTACATTTTAGTGCTTGATTTGCATATTAGAAGGCATTTTTTGAAAATGTTTTAGCGTTGCATTGGATTCGATTGAGAACCAATTGATAGAGGATTTTTCATATTAGTGTTTGAAAGTGAAAATGACTCCTCCTCTTTCCCTTAAATAGGTGTTCATTGAAAAGAAATGATTGCTTATCATCTTTCATGCATCTTTTTGGGCATTGAGTCATCATTTCATCAGTTTCACTTTCATGCACCCTCTGAGTAAAGAACAACTATAAAATGAATGCTAATTAAAAATTATCTAGAACATTTTTTTTTTTAGGATATTCCACCAACAATAGACTAGGGTTAGCACTTTGGATTAGGATGTGAGTACAACTCTCCAAAGTTCTCAAAACAAACATTAGCATCCTGAGTTAGGGAGAGTCAAATCCAATTGCCGTATTGTTTTTCTGGGATCCCCCTCTCACACAGGGGTTACGCACGAGGTTACATTCGGGTGAGTTACGGAGATTATCCCTCCGTGGTTCAACTGTTTGTAGTGGTCGGATCGTATATTGGGGGTCACTTGGAGGTATACCCATGATTATGTGTGGGAGCCTTTAGGTTTGATTTCGGACTTGTTATCCTGCCCATACGTTCTAGATAGGACTGTCGACTGTACCCGCCCAGGGACTCATTGCAGATTGGTATATTTAGTTGCCATAATATTTAGGTACTTACACAAGGTGACGGTGAAGGGAAGTCTCACTGTACCTGGAACATACATTGTTCAAACTCACTTGGGCTCCTTGGAGGGTAAATCCACAATTACTGCATGGAAGCTTGCACCAAGGCGTAAGTCCGTTAAGCAGGTCTCCATTATAACTGTTCCACCATATCCCATCCCCTTCTCGACTTGATCACTCGACGTTGGATTTCATCACCAACTAGTACGGTCATCGAGAGAAGTTTTGTCTACTTGGTTGATTCCTAGATTTCTTAGCGCGTGTTGTTTGTTTTGTTAGTTGTCCCTAGATTTTCAGTGTGATCTATTATTCTCCACAATTGAGCCTGTAGACGATAAAGGTCTTCACCGATCATGTAGGATGCAAGGGTTTCCTCTGGAAGGCTATCAACCCTTACCTTGTAACCCTCCGAAAGACAACTACCGTAGAGAGGTAGAAAATCCATCTGACGCCAGAAGTGTTATTGCTCCCCCGTTAGATAACCCAAAAGATGCTTTGGGCACGATTGAAAATCCCACCACACCTGTGTTGGTAACTCCTCTCGAACCACTTTTGGTTCGTTTAGACTCCCTTGGGAATGTCATAGATGAAGAAGTCCCATGATTACCGGAGAGGATCTTTACCGAAACATATATGGGATCCACGGAACCACTCTTTGGTGACGAGTATAGGACTCATGTTCGTCCTAGCACCACAGTAGCAACCAATCCCACACTTGCTCATTTAGTATGGAGGACTTCATCGGGACGTGATCTCTATGAGCATTTCGAATCTATTCGACAACCCTTTCCTCCTCATGACCCTCCTAGTGAACCAGAACCATCCGGTCAAACCACAAATCACCCAGTCAATCAGGTTATTCACCCTACTTCTACACCAACACAAGTCCATCCTAATGTTGGACTCATCACCTCTACTCATCCCCAAAGAACTTCAATCTCTACCTCTATTTCTACAAGTTTTTACTCTACAGTGCCGCATGTTCCACACGATCCTATTGGGACATCTTCTCACCTGAGAATGCAGACCCCTGCTGACCAAACACAACCGGCTGGAGGGAAACCACCATCCAACATAGATTTCCCTCCTGGAGGACTACCTTTCCATGGTGGTCCTGCCCCTCCCGGGGGACAACCCCCTGTTCATGCTCCTCCTGGAGGGAAACCTCTATTTTCCAGTCAAACCTCGGTCATACATCCACCACTGGCAGGGGGGAAATCCTTGTTTGCTGGAAACCCTTCACAATCCTAGGGAGTATCTTTAGGAGGCACTTTTACTCAGCCCCACGTTGGGGGGCACTTGTATAGTAACCCACTAGGAGGAGTATACAATCCTGGCCCCTCCGGAACATCTTACGGGCAATCTTATCCGGGCGATATCCAAAACACCACCTGGAGTTCTCTGGGACCACAGTCTTATCCTCCTTATGGGCCTCATGTGTATCCGCCTCCAGGATCTACTCCTTACCATTCTCAAGGACAAAATTTTTATCCTCCTCACAGGCAAATAAATCACCCGGTCTATAATGTTCAGAACCCACTGGGTTATGCCCATGTTTCTCATGCACCGTCAAATCCTTCTTACCCTGGCCAGCAACAACCATATGTAGGAGGACCTACTAGTTGCAACTATCCACCTAACCCAGTCTATGGTCCCACTGGTGTTCCTATGCCACACCAGTATCATTCACACATTAACCGACAACTACCTCTCCTTGCGACTCTGTATCTCCTAGACTTGTCTCGGTTAACTAATGATCCTATTTCTCATTCACCAGTTTGGCCAGTCATTCCAGCTAAGCTTCCTTCTAATATTCCGAAGTTTGACGGAAACCTTGGTGAAGATCCGAACAACCACGTGATGACTTTCCATTTGTGGTGTTCATCAAACTCCCTCATGGATGATTCTGTACGTTTGCATCTTTTCCAGCGAACGCTTACCAGTTTGGCAGCAAAGTGGTATATTGAACTACCATGTGCTTCTTTTCATGATTTCAATTCCCTTGCCATGTCTTTCCTCATGCACTTTCAACTGCCTATTCGCTATGAGACAGGTACTGAACTCTTGACCTCCCTTCGTCAAACTAACTCCGTGCATATCTCTGACCATATTCATGAGTGGAGGCGAAGACGAAGGATGATCGAGGCAATCATTTCTGACATGCTCTTGGTGGAATGGTTTACTAAATCACTGTTACCCCCGATCGCTCGTGATGTTGCTATGGGTGGTGTGGTCAGAGAGGAACAAGCCATTGCTTGGGCTCAGTACTTAGACTTGGTCTATTCCCAATCTGGTACTTTGTATGATTTTCTTCTGAATGTTGCTCGAGCTAATACCGATCCTTCTAAACCATCATCCTCATCTCATGCGGATGGTGTTATCGATTCCATCGAATCCAAATCAACTACACCATCCTCTACCTCCCCCCAAACTCAGATCTCTGAGGTGAATGGAGTTCAATCTGCCCCTTCACAACAATCCGTAGGTAAGAAGAAGACAAAGAATAAATCAAAAAATAATAATGAACAACCCAAGAATCAAACACCTTCTACCGAAAAGCAACCACAACGGAAATTTAAATTCCCATGTATCATTTGTGGTGACGATCACTACACTCGAGATTGTCCACTTCGCAATGAAGTGGCCAAAATGTTCCAAGGGAAGTCACAACCCGTTGTGCTTACTCAACCTTTTCCACAGCAGCAATCCATGGTTGCTCAAACCCCCTCTCCTAGGGGCAGCTCTAGCGATCCTAATGATGAGGCCTCATCGAGTGCACATATTTATATGTTTAATGGGATCAATTTGACCACTCTCTCTAAGACCTACGACACACCAAGTAACCCTAACAAAGGAAAAGACACTAACGGTGTCGACACTTTACCGGATCCATCATCATCCTCTGTTAGTCTTCCATCGGTTAATCCTCCATCTGGACCACTTCAGATTGAGAAACCCACGTTCGACTCTATCTTACACCCTCCTAAGAGAAATATCTACAAAGCTACCTTTAATCCTAGTTCACGTGCTGCTCAGAACTACAACATTGTTGAAGATTTGGCTCAAGCACCGTGTGCTATGTCTGCGTTAGAAGTTCTACAGCACTGCCCCAGTCAACGTAGAATGCTCTTGACCGCTCTTGGTGCTGTTGATCCTGAGTCATCCAATTAGATCATGTTTAACCTGGATAATTATACGTCTCGACTCTCCCACCAACTTTCTTTCCAAGTTGATGTTGTTGTTCACAATCAACAAATCCATCAAACTATTCTGGATGAGGGAGCCTCAACTTGTGTCATGTATTTAGCGTGTTGGAAAGGTTTAAAATCACCAGCACTCAACAAATCCCCAACGATGTTACGCGCCTTCGATGGGCGAGGTTTTCATCCCCATGGGCTTTTACAGTCCCTGCCCATCCAATTGGGTGGAAAAACTATTACTGTTGATGTCGAGGTGGTCGATGCTCCCCTCGATTACAAATTGTTACTTGGAAGAAGTTGGTTTTATGCTATGACTGTTGTTGCCTCATCGGTCTTTCGATGTGTACAATTTCCTCACCAGGGAAAAATTGTCACTGTTGATCAGTTGGATTTCTGCACGACCGATGCTCACATTCCTGCTACCAACAATATTCCTTTCTTGGGAGACCACAAGATCACGTATGAAAGCATTGGTGTTGGCTTACTAAAAGATTCTAACCTCATGGGTACCTTCCCTACACCACTTCCACCGACTACACATCACATTTCCATCGTCAATATGATTTCGACCGTGGCTTATCGATCTTTGGAATCATCTGACGCCTCAGATTGTACCTTGTCCGTTGGAATTCGATGCACTAAGTGACACCATGCCACTTAGTCCAGCCGAAACGTCATACATTTCTACCCAATCCGCTTCTCCCTCGTCATATGCCCAACATCTATTGGCACTTGACAGTTCCTCGGTGAAATCACGGTTGAGTTCCTTGTCGTCTGCAATCGACTACATTTCCCCAACTTTTCCTTCAGATGAATCTATTCCGGAAATGTTTCGCATCGACAAGTTACCTCAGGATAATAACTGTCACTGATCCTCTTTTCGTCCCCCTCATGAAGAAATTCGGGCATATATACCGTCTATCTCCCCTCCTGATGTTGATTTTTCATCATCTCCCATGATTTCAACTTCTGACGATTTGGATCCGGTAGTGGACATGGTGATTTCTTCGGTAGGGTTATTGGATCCTGATCTCCTTACTCCTATCGCGACCCTTGATATGTGTCCCTTCTCAAGTAATTATCTTCCATCCAGTGAATATCTCCTGGAGGCCATGACCACATTTTATCCATTGACATGGTACGCTTCCAGAGCATTATCCTCTTGGAAGCCATGATCCGGACGAAACCATGAGCATAGTTTCTCTTCTCTGTGGAAAGCTCGTTAAAAAATGAAACGGAGGCCCTGAGCATAGTTCTTTTCCTGTGTCAAGCTCGTTAAATAATGAAACAGTCATCTCTCTTAAACCTTCTTTTCATCCACCCTTCTCCTTTTTCTCCTATCCTAGAGAAATTGGTGACGACCTAAGAGCCGGTGAATGAATTGAAGCTTGGAGGGCATGTCTCCAGCCTTTGCCGATCATCCTGGAGCTAAGTCACCAGCTCTTCAGCTGGGGGCATACCGAGCCTAGTCTTTGTTCTTTCTCGTGCTCGTAAATACATGAGAATGCATCCGGGTAGACTTTTATCTCTTTTTCGGACCTGTATGGATACACGAAAAAGGAACCCCCTGGAGTCTCCTTTAAGCTCTTTTCAGACTCTCTAAACATGAAAGATTCATGAGTGATCTTGCTTCCTTTCCCACTCATTAAACGGTTTGAAAGGGAGTCTTTTGAGTGATAATTTATCTCTTTTTCAACCTCGCAAGACTAACATTACGAAAAAGGACAACATTGGAGTCGTCTTTAAGTCCTTTTCAGACTCTCTAAACATGAAAAGATTACCGAGCGACCTTGTTCTCTTCACACTCATTAAAGTATTTGAAGAAAACATCTGTTGAGTGATATTTTATCTCTTTTTCGATCTCGTCAGACTACTTTACGAAAAAGGAACTGAGAGAGTTCTCTTTTAAGTGTTTTTTCAAACTCTATAATCATGAAAAACCTTCGAGTTTTCTGTCTTTGGACTCGTTAAAATAAATATCGATAGGCCCATGTGGGACTGAACCCTTACTTCTTCCAGTTCGTTAAACAAAGGAAGAGGAACTTACCGAAGGTGAGTTATATCGAGCATGTGTTACCCTCCTCGAGCTCATTAAATTAAAAAATAACTACTCGTCTATCTGGATGGGGGGAAAATTGAAAGAAGCAAGCCAAGCAGTTTTTTGAGAACATTACCAAGTAACTCTTAGATTTTCCCTTGAACATGGCACTTTGTATTTGTGCACATCTTAATCCGTTGAACCTCTGCACTGAGCCAATCCTTTGAGTTTATTTCACTCCTTTGGGTCACCCGACGAAAGTCACAATATCCACTGCATTATCGTGTTTTGTTCCATGTCACGTTTCTACTATTGTGCCTCAGTGTTCAAGGGAAGTATCCACCTCGAGAGTGAGCCATGACAAATATCTTGTCTCAATACCTATGTCATTCCATGTTCATTTGATCTACCAAATTACATCTCTATGTCTGTTTCGTGTCGTTGATGGCAGATACATCAAGGCCCTCCTTCAATGAGTCTATTCCTGTCGACATAAACACATTATCCAGGAACTAGCCTTAGAAACCAGTTAGTACTTTGGAACCTGCATGCCTCAATGGCATGTCTCCTCACATTCGACAGTTGGTTTACATCATTGACCTGTGATCAGACGATTCCACGGATGTTCAACTCCAACTCATCCATTCACATTCGTTGGAATGTACTAGAGTACCTTTGGAATCATTGACATTAATGGTGATCTCCCTCGCGCTTGTTAATCGTTTACATCATTGACCGGTAATCAAGTGGTTTCTGCCATGTTCGACTTCAGGACATCTATTCACATGGTTAGATTCATACTACATCGAGATCGGTAAGAAGACCCTGGGTTAAGTGATCACTTTGATATATACTTTGCCCAGGTTGCGATAGAGTTTCTCTTGAACAATGACATATATACTGTGACATAGATCCACTTTGTATTGGTCATGGCTATGTCTTGTCATCTCGTAGATCCACTGTGTATTCTTCATGGCTATGATCAATTCATGTCATAAGAGTATAGATCCACAGTGTATTTTCAGTGGCTATACCTCTTTATCAATACAAGTATGGATCCACAATGTATTTTATGGACGCCATATCTTCCAAGTCTTGATCACCCAAGCATAGGTATGTCTGCCTTGGGTTTGAAACATGTCATAATATTTGTTGGATGTTTGTGTGCAGCTTTTGTCAGGTTCTCTGCGTCTAGACCCTTGCTTGAAAGTATACAAAGAATTTCAGTTATCAGTTCCTGTCTTCTAACTTCATACTTTGGGGGGCAATCTTTTACACATAAAAAATAATCACTTTGATAGTGTCGCAAGTGTCATCATTACAAAGGTCGCAAATGTCACACTTTGCTCACAAGTGTCGCAAGTGTTAAAGAAATCATAATGTCATGATGCCTATGTCGTGCCTATAATGACATGAAAAGGACACTTGAAACACCTCAAACATTTTATTTGGAAGAGGAGAAATGAGTCAGCAGGCTTACAAACCTTTTTCCATCTGAAAGAACCTCAAAAACTAAGCTTTTAAAGGAGAGCGCTCCCCTATACCTCTTCTGGGAGTTCTAACACTCCCCCTTACACTATCTAGGAGCGTTATAAAGCTCCTTTGGCCCTTTTGAGGGAGCGTTGGTGTCCTTAGGAGCGCTGGCGCCCCCCTTAATCCTACTGGGGAGCGTTGTAGCGCTCTAATGGCCCTTTTGAGGGAGTGCTACCTATTCTGGGCAGTAGTTAAGTTGTTGAGATGAATGGGGTAAGGATCCTTTCATTCTTGGAAGGTAGTTGGATTTGAATCCCTAGTCCAGCCATGATCTTAGGGAAGATCCTCAACTGAAGGAGGAAAATCCTCAACTTCCCCAAGGATATCTCAAGTGGTTAAAGGCTCTCCAAGGCTATATAAGCAAGCTTTCTAATGGTGAAAGGGGACAGAAAAGGGAGAATCACACCAAACTTATGATCTTATAAGTGGTGCTGGAAAAAAGATATTTTGGAGGCAAGAGACTTATGATATCATCGGGAGCAATTAGTGAAGCTATCATCATTTAGATTGTGGATCTTTCTAGCAAGGGTTAGACAAGGGGAAACTGGTGAAACTGCTGCAAACTGGTGAAACTGGGTTATGGCCTCCAACTTGAGGTTGCCCCCTGACTTCAGGTTTCCCCTTAGCTTGAGGTTTCCCTCCAATAGGAATATGAAAATTGGAAGCGGAAAAATGACTGGTTCCTCCAACAGGATTGGAGATACTAGGGACAGGATGACTAGATCCTCCAAGCAAAGGTGGAGGAGGAACGTAAAGCCCCCCAAAGAGAACCTAGGTAGGTGTAGGAACAAAATGACTAGCAGCATTATACCCATGAGGAACAAAATTACTAGACCCTCTGGATGGATTTTGGGTAGGGATAGCGATGGAAGTATTCAAAGCGTTGTACCCATGGGGAAGTGACGATTCGATCTACGCGGAAGTGGTGTCCCAATAGGATCTTGAGTGATAACCACAATTCTAGTAGAAACAGTCATATCTTGTGGGACCATAGTTGAGTTGGCGATATGGAGAGGAAGAATTGAGTGAGAACCAATCAATAATTGGTCTCAAACTATGACTATGTTACTGGTTGTTCCATTAAAATGATCTAAAGGTATTGTATAAGTAGTGGAATCCACAGGCGTTTGTAATTCCATAAATGTTATTTTATTAAAAATATCGTGTCCCGAAGGATTTCTCTGAAAAGGACAGACAGAGATAGAGCTATGATTAAAAATTCCAGTAGTGCGAACTGGGGTTTTAAATTACTCAATCTGAAAAAGTGGATCGTCTACTCCAAACTTGGTGTTAGGTCCAGTAGGTACTTCAATATTCTCGTCAACAACAATTTCTCCCAATGAATTCATCTGAAGAAAACGTGGATCTTATACAACACTCAATAATGGATTTACAAGAAGTCTGAATTCCTCTAAAGGGGTCAAACTTCCAATATCAGAGGCTACTTCGTTATTGATTTCTCCCTCAGGATACCCCTCTGGTGAGTTAGGAAGAAAAGGGACGTAATATTCCAGATCTTCCGAAGGTAGCCCTTGCGTACTACATGAACGACGAGGGTAGATGTTGGCCACACCAAGTAAAGAACAAAACAAATCTATGGCCAACTAGAGAAACAAACAACACTCACTAATAAAATCTAGAAATCAAGCCAAGCAAACAAAACTTCTTATTTCTAAGTCACTAGTTGGTGTTAAAATCCAACATCATGAAATCAAGACAATAAGGGGCTGGGATAAAGCGGGTGGAAAATTTACGTTGACGAGCTTCTTAACATACTTACACCTTGGTGCAATATCCCACACATAATCATGGGTATACACTCCAAGGAGCCCGAGTGAGTTTGGCCAACATCGATTGCAGGTACCATGAAGAATTTCTCCTCCATGGTCACATCATGTAAAGACCCTAAAGAGATAGGCTACTAAGGTTACCAATTATGAAAATGATGCCTGGGGAAACAGTTGACAGTCCGATCCACGCGCAAAAGCAGGGTATCTAGCCCGAAATCAACTTGAGAAGGTCCCCACAAGATTTTATTCTCAAGTGACCCCCAATAATATGCACAATCTCTACACTAAGACCGACAAAGAAGGGTGAGTAACTCTGCCAATCCTAATGCGACCTCATGATTGACCCTTGTGTTAGAAGGGATTCCCTAGACAAAATGTAGCAAGTGGATTTGAACTCTCCCTGTCACAAGATACTAATGTGTGTTTTGATGCAGTGAAGAGTGTGCCTTAAAATCTATTCCAAAGCGCTATACTAGCGAATGTTGGTGAAGATAATTTATAGAAAATAAAAGTTACTAATAAATTTTAAAATTACATTATATTTTAAAGGTTGTTGTTTACTCAAAAGGGAAACGGGAATGAAACTGATGATGTATGCGACCTTGACCCAATAAAATGCAAGAAGAGATGGTTATGCAATCTTTCAATTTGATGAACTCTAATTACAGTAGGGAGAAGGTATATATTTTCGAAATACAAAAGCTACGAAACACAATTTGTCAATTTTTGAATGAACAAAATCCCAAATAATCAAAAGCTATAAAATTTTCCAATTTCTCCTTTAGAAAATATTTTGAATGCAACAATTTTCTTGTGAAATATCACTAAAAAAAAATGAATTCAGTTCTTTTTTTATCAAAACAAATCAGAGACGTAATGAAGAAAAGAAAGCGTAACCCAAGAAAATTAGCATGCTCTCAACACAATTCCCAAATCAAATCCATAATGTAGATAAAAAATGAAATGATAGGAAATCATTTTGTCAAATGCAAACAAAAATGTCTCTCAATCAACAAACAATCCATAAAGTAAAAACAATCCAAAAATCCAAATAAACCAAGGACTCTTTGTCAAACAAGCACTCAGGACCGAGATCTAGAGATTATACCTTCATGACAAGAATCAAAAGAAAAACTTGCAAACTTTACAAAGAAAAACATTCAATTTCCGGAAATCAATCAAATGCAAGCTTCAAACTCATAAATCAATCAATCATTGGTATCATAAGTTCATCCCAAGCAATTGAGGAAAAACTGGGCGGAAAAAGAAAAATTGGCTACCTCCAAAAATTCCTATAGGAATCGTCGCGGGTTGTAGTGGAGCATAGTGCGACGATATAGGGTCGTTGCATGCTACCAATAGGGTACAGTGTGACATCGTCGCATTGGTTTGCACTAGTAGAGTGAAAAGTCATAGGATCTTCATGGTATGTCTATATAGTACAGTGCGATGATCTCTGTAACTAAAGGAAAATGGAAGGAAAAACAAAAATTCTTACTGAACTTTCAGACCCAGGGAGTCTAGATGGATCACCCACAAACTCAAAGAGTGTATGTAACCAAAAGAAGGTAGGATAAAAGAAAATAAGAGGAAAAAAAAAAAAAAAGTCATATCCCGAGTATGGTTGCCAATTTTGTTATCGGATTAATCGGTAAGTGTGGACACAAACAAATCTCCCTATATTCCACATGAAACTAGAACAAAACATAACAGAATACACACTTCACCTTAAACTTTGTCATCATATAAACTATTTTAATGAGGTACAAGTGACATACCTTTTAAATTATGCTTGTTCCTCACTAGTGTCGTCCTTGTAGCTCCTTCCTTGAGTTTACAGAATAGTAAGTCTATCTAAGAACCACAAACCAAGAAAGAAGGAAAACAAAGATATATGTATTTTGATGAAGTCTATGTATATGATCAAGGAATTATACAATAGAACATTATATTCTTATATAGGGAAGAAATGTATTACTATATTAAGTGAATAGAAAGTGGAGAATACAACCCATGAATTGATGTTGCAAGGTCCCATTTCGATGTCTTTTTGCTTCTACACACACACACCTTTGCTCCAATTCCTTGAATGAAGAAGATCCACAAAATGACTTGAAGAACTAAAGCAAAGTTCTCAAGAATGATATGAAGTAGAACTCTCCATGCAAATCTTAGCCTAATCAACCTTATCCTTTTCCATGAGAGATCCCTATTTATATATTTTGAAAGAGAGATGGATGAGGAGATTAGGATGATCCCATCAAATCAGAGAAGCGAGTAAGATCCCAACCGATTGGAGGCCACCTCATCTTCTAGAAGATTCCCTTTGTTATAACCCTATAATTTATAGGATCAATTGGTGACTGAAATGCTATCTCTTTAGTGTTTTTGTTTATCAAATGATTTTCCATTCTGCAAATAATTTGAGAAAAAGAAAAAGAAAAGAAAAGAAAAAGAATAAAAGAGGGCATAAAATAAATTCAATAGAGCCCCATGCAATAACAATGACTTGGTCCATACCTTTTCAAGCATGGCCAAGTTCTTTTAAATTGATGTTGATAGGAGTAGTGAATAAGCTTGGCTAAACTGTTTAATCTTAGCCAAGTGATTTAGGTTAGTTAGTGAATAAATTTGACCAAACTTCCTAATCTTGGTCAGATAACCCCAGGATAAAGTAATTTCTTAGCCCAACAGTTTACTCTGGGCTAATTTTCATAGGTGATTAGGTTAGAACATAGGGTAGTTTTATTTATCTCAATAAAACAAGCATGATGATCAATGTTGAACCATGTCTTTGAGGTTTAAAAGGTTTGATGTTTAACCCCTTGGTGATAAAAACATGGAAAAGCTTGGGAAAACTCACTATATGCACTTATCCTAAGTCTTTCGGAGCACATATGCCTTTTCACTCACAGTTAAGCACAGCGCATAGATGAACAACTGGAGAGCGGCTGCCCAGATCCACAGTTGAAAAGTCTTTCCGGACCCCCCCATCCGTTCTACCTTTAACGGTGGGGAGGGGGGGGGGGGGTTCCGGAATCGAAGATTTCAAAGGTGTGTATATGAATGGCTTATATGTTCGCATTCAGATCCACGGCTCTGATTAGATTCGGACCCCCCCGACCATTCTATTTTTAATGGAGGGGGGGAGGTCTGGAATGTTGGTTAAATATAGTGCATAGATCTACGGTTGAAAAGAAGGTGCGCAAATCAATGGATCATCGTGTTTTTCAGACCCCCTCGATCAATCTATCTTTAACGGAGGGGGGGGTCCGAAATGGATTTTTTTCTGGTGGGCCCATTATCTCTACGTGGCAGGAATCCATTGGGTCAGACTCCCACCGCCTCCCAAGGTTTGACATACCTTGTCACCCCATGACATCATTATCCACATTTTTTTAGTAAAGGTCACGTCTCATTACTCTGTCAGTCCATTTCCCCTTGTTCACCCTTTATGAGTCCTCTCACCATGGTCGCTCCCCAATCAACTCACGCCACATCACCTAGTCGTATTCGTCATTCACTATTACCTGCCATATCACGCTCCAAACAACCCGTTGGCAATTTATTACTGGCTAACTTATCTGTTAGCCTGTTGACCTGTCCCTCATGCCCAACGGGTATCCGTTTACTCAAAACCACCATTTCCCTTCTTTCTTCCATTGCTTACTATGTTGGCTCACCAGAAAATATCTTTCCCATCACACCAGAGCATTTTTTCCCCATTTTCTCTCTGTTTCAGTCAACCATCCCAAGCCACCATCATCCCCACTAATGATTGTTTGATATACAGGTATCTTTACAGCGATGGCACCAAAATCAAAGAGGACAAAAGATGAGGAAAATCCTTTCCTCCCACCCCCTGTCGACCTTGACAGGATCCCCCTAGCAGACAAAGACCATTTAATCGCAGACACCAGATGCAAATTCGACTTCGCAGACTTGTAGTCATGTCTCAAAGAGGTTTTCCTTGACCAGAGCGACGAAAACGAGCTCTGGGAGTCAAACCTTCCCCTGTATCTTTCCCCCTAGGTTCACCATTTCCCCGAATTCACCCTCAAATGCCAAGCCCATTACATCCCCGACCAGAGAGCCATAGTGTCCTCATCAGGAGAAATTTTTTTCCTCATTACACCTGAAACCATTGACCAAATGATGCAGATACCCAGAGTTGAATCTGTCTCACCGTTCAATCTTGAAATTATCATAGAACTGTATCATAAATTATCATTCCCCCAAAGAGCTCAAATTTTCAAGATTTTTCTCCCACAGGATGCTCAGCTCCCCACTACAAATCCCCCATATCCTTCATCCCTGTTCTCAGTGAAGGGAAACTAGGTCATCTCGTCACTCTGTTCCCTCCTTGGGTATTTTTTGGATCAATGGGTGGATGAACCCATATTGGGTTTTATGTCCATTCTCTCCACAAATGAGAGACCCACCACTCAGTTCGACTACAACACCTTCCTAGCAGACAACATTCATGAGAAATTATCAAATTTCACCACAGAAGGCATGTTCCGGTATTCCTCAATACTGGCTTACATGTTCATATTCTTTCAAGCGGACAAATTCTCATTTTTGATGCAAAAGATGGACAAGGATAGGAGGCCATAGGTGGTGACGGTGTGGAATTCGTTTCTCAGACACAACTCTACAGAATTCAACTTCAAACAATTTATCAAGCAGTTCTACCATCCCGTGGTGAGCATGCTCAGTGGAAAACCTAAGCCGAGAATAAATGAGGAGATTCAGAGGATCCTACACCTCTCATATCTTGCAAAAATGGGAGACTGGTACTTGTACCAAGACTACACAGAGATCAGAGTGTATGAGTGCGAATTGGCTCCATACAAGTTTCCCAAATATTTGTCCGTGAGGATATTTTCCCTGTAGTACATAAGGAAAATGATCAATTCAGATGACATACATTTTGTGTCTCTGAAAAAGAAGCAACAACTCAAGATCAAAGGGAAAATATGATCATTCATCTGCAATAGCCGAGGTGTTGGGGAGGAAGTAGATAGACTGTTAAAGGAGATGAAGTTTTTTGTTATCTTCATATGGAATTATGACCCCTGTGGGGTAATTTCAGAGATGAGGATTAAAAATAAGAATATCCCATATGTTCATACGTCCAGGCCTAATATAGAGAAGTTTGCCAACTAGACAGAATGGGATCCAAACACCCTGGTTGAGACAGAACAACAGGAGATTTCGGTCACTATCTCACAGATGACTACACCACAGGTTCCCAAGGAGAAAATACCCAGTAAGGACACTTCACCTTCCATCACTGAAGTATCGTCTGAAGAGTTTCAATTACACACCAAGAGGCCAAAAACTAGTCAGGCACCTGACACGGCTGGTGAAAAGGGAATTCAATCCACTACAACTATGGAGGTTGATTGGTTCCTCCTTAGTAAAAGAAGCAAACAAATCATAACTATAGTGTTTCCCAAGAAGCCTACAGATGCTCCACCAGTTAACTAACCGAGCAAACCAGGACCAAAATTGAGTATTTTTTAGAAGTATGATTTGATCAAGAAGAGAAATCAGACGTTGACCAGCAGCACGTATGATCAGTTCTGGAAGAAAACATCAACTGCACAACACATACTGTTTTCTACTTTCGACACTAAGAAGGGTAGAATGAACATGGAGTTTCTGCAAGCACAGGTGCCAGACCCAAAAGTAATCACCGATTACAAAAGGGAAACATTCGAATTTCAGACTAAAGATGTGCATCCAGCTGATCAAATGGATCTGCACAGGAAAACTGGAGAATGGTTTTCTCCACATTGGAAAATGCTTCTACTGTTGCCTCCAAGTTACAGGTATCTCTGAGTAATGTCTAGACGCAGCTAAAGTTAGAAAAAATATCATCCTTTGCCAAGGATAACAACATTAAGATGTTGGAAGAACTGGTCCTCAAGATCGGATATGATCCCTCGAATGTGAAAGCAGTCGAGGAGATGCTTAAAAAGAAAAATGTTGATATAGCATCTCTAAGGAAATAGTTGAAACTTCCACCAATAGAAGATTCACAGGCAAAGGAAATAGTGGAGACAGAAGGGGAAAATGATGAGATGCTCAAGCTAATCATGGAGCATAATGCACAGTTGAAGGAAATGGAAGCAGAATTGGAAAAACTAGTGAAAGAGAAAGAGAATTCAAATCCCATGGAATTCATTCCACTGAGCGCAGTTCCACTCGCAGGAGTGAGCACATCGTTTGTAGAAGAAATTCCCTCGGCAACTCCACTGACAACTATGGAGAAGACAGTTGAACTGGCTAAATCCATTGAAGACATGAATTTGCAAGAGACAGAGATTAGCAGACTTAAAAAGGAGATTGACAACCTTCAGGAACTCAAATCTTCCTTCCAATCCAGCTACTCCAAGGAGAAAAAAACTTCAGACAAGCTTAAACAGGAATTGCAACAGCTCCAAAAGCAAACAGTGGCGGGCAAAACACTTGTTGAGGTCAAAAAAAGTGTCTAGATGGATATCACCAAGTCCATGAATGAAATATGGCAGATGATACAAATCATGTTTGAGAAAAATGAGCTGGTGCAAAGAAGTCAGCAGGCTATCGAGAAGATAAGAGCAGAAATGGGAGAGATGCCCACAGAAGCTATTGAGATCATCAAATTTATGAATTCCAAAACTAGAGAGGAGCTAGAGGATCTGAAGTTTGAAGATAGGGTAGAGACCATCCTTGAGGTCAATAGGGTCCTGACCAAGAGAGGACTGATGCTACAGCTGGAGGAAAAGGTCCAGACCATTGATGCAAGAGTGCAAATATTTTTCGGCAAGATCGAAGCTCTGCAGAAGAAAGGCCTTCCTGGTTTGAGAGTTATCAATGACAAGTTAATGACCCTTGCCGATTACAAAAAGAAATTAGTCATTGTGGCTAAGGATAGCTCAAAATTATCAGGAATATAAGACAATATCAAGGGCAAGGCATTCTTATATGCTTTACATTTAGACATTAGCATACATCATGAGATCTAGTACATCTTCATCATCACGCCAACTTTTGCCAAGTACACAGAGATGGATGAAGTATACCAAAGATTTCTCAAAGTTAGCATTCATAGTCACCTTTGATGGGAAGAGATTTGCAATTTGATCGAGTAGTCGATGAGGTGTCCAAGCCTAGTCAGCTATCCAGTCAGACGAGTTCGTGCAGAGGCCTCACCAACGGTTCACCCCAAGAAATCAACATGAAGTTTCAACACATCATCAAGCAGTTTCCTAAATTTGTGTATCTTGTTAAGTTAGTTAGCTAAATTTAGATTAGCCACATCCTGATCTTTAATGATAGGATCGTATGTAATTTTGTTTATAAATAATTCAAACTTTGAAGTATTGAGGGTTGATCTTTACGCCCTACAAGCTACAAGACTATAATTTTCATCAAGAGATCTTCCAGTAATACAAAGAGATGTTTTCACGGGATTCTCGCGTGTTATTCATTGGTGATGTTTTCATTTCTATGTTGAATGTTCTTCTTGCTCATTTGTCACATTGTTTTCTAATCTAATCTTTTAAAAGTAATGCACGTTGCAGGATTTATCTTTGTATACCCTGTTTTAGACTTTGAAAGATTTTAATGTTTATCTTCTGATATTACAGTGAATAAATTCTTAAATGCTTCTTTACTTTAATTGATATTCTCATATTTTCTGCTATTCATCGCTTTATTGCTAAAGAATCCAACGAATGCATTATCTTGCCCTGTGAAAAGAATCTTTTGTTTCTGGTTTAGATTTCTATATTTATAATACATGCCCCATAGCCCAATGGATGTGTAAAGCCCTTTTCAGCCAACACAACAAAAACAACAAACCTTTTCAATCTTATTTTATTTTATATAACTAGCCTAATATTTTAAAGTTAGAACATAGCAAAATCACACAGAGAGATCCCTCTCTGAAACTAGTAGGGCTAGATTCCAATTTCAAAGCGGTTGGATAAAGTTACCTCTCGTAGATTTCTTCTTTCCTGACAACCTCTGGGAATTTAAAGAGCATTAACACCCTTCTAGAACATTCATGAAATTTGACTTTTCTCATGCTTTAAGCATTGTCACACCCTATGCACAAGAAACATGCAAAAACATCATAGTCCAGGTTGAGGGAAGAGTGCGATGATTAGGCATCGTCGCACCCCATTCATATAGCAGGGTGAAACGACCTTCCTTGACATGGTTTTTGAAGGAAAAAGAAAATCACTTTTCCCATGGAGAAAGTCTTCTTTTAATATTTTCAGGGAACATAAACACATGTTGTCAAGTGATCACTGAGGTGACCAAAATAATGTGTAACATAAATAGAGTACAAACTAACTAAACAAGAGCAGAGGGTTCATATTGTTATCCCCTAGAGTGGGCCCTACCCAAGGGAGTGCTACGAACTATGAAACAAATTATTAAGTAAAAATTGGAGCCAAGTCTTTATTTAATAATGGTGTAGGAACTACATATATTAACAACTCTAAAACTTTGTTCTCAGCTAAAGTGTTTGAGCTACATTCACGATATCAAGAGTGAAAATATTGGGAACCTATCTCTTCCATCATGAGCCATATATGTAGTGAATGATTTGTATCCTTTACTAAAATATCTCCCATGGTTCCATGAATCAAATCCATTAATTCCAAGGGCTATCTACCTAATTGAACTCCCACATAGGAACAACTAAGTTTGGAGATTTATTGCTTGCCTATCTTAAGTAGACATAATCTAATGTGTATCTAAGCTTTGGGATTTGACATCCAATTGGGTTAATGGGTGTAGATTGACAATTTTCCTAATGATCCTCATAAAATGAGGTGAAATGATCCCACGAATGGATCCCTTTGTTTCCAAATTAAAGTACTTCTGCAACTTCTACAGATCAAGTGGTTACATGGAGGGTTGAACCTCCTAATGGTGTTGTTAGGGTTCACTAATATGAATAAGTTTAGAGTTTTATCAAATATGTTTATTGAGTTTTAGATTCATGATTTGGTCTTGTAAATACCAAGACATGACTCATTTAAAAGTGATCTTGCATCATTTCAAAGATCAAAGTCATGTCAAATGGCCATCATAGTAATGTAAAATGTGTTATGGCATGCAATTGAGTCTTTCAAGTTGTATAATGTTATTGTACTATTCTGATACTTGGAAAAATAATTTTCCTCTAGTGTTGCAAAGCTCGTTGCGAAAGTTCCTAGAGTTTCATAGAAAACACTTATCATCATATTATCGATCTTACCATGAAATCATGGAGATTAGATCGAATATTTTGGACATGAGGGGAAAACAAGACATGATTGGTCTATAATTAACCTCCCCCTCATTCAAAATCACCTCTAGCCATAAGAAATCCCTAAAACTCTTTTCACTGTGAAAGTTCCAGCACGTTGTGAAATTGTTCGACGCTACGAAACGACTTTGTTCGGCGCAAAACTACTCTGTTTTAGTCATTGACTTCAAGTACAGATTTCGAGCCGCTAGAAATGAATTTTTGAAAAAAAAAAAAGAGGTTTTTGTTGGGAATGGATCCATTCACAAAATCCTCTATCATTTTCTACACATGTGCCATTGTTTGGAATATTTGAATGGATCTTTACAACCCATTTTTCCATATTTAAATATTAAATAATTTCTTGTTTTAGTCATTATCTTTAGGTGCAGTTTCTGAGAATCTGGAGAGGAATTTTTACGAACACCTCTCAAGGACCCATTCACAAAAACCTCTCTCAGGTTTTACAAATATATCACTATTTGGGAGATATGAAGGTATCTTTGACCCCTATTTTTCAGGGTTTCGCTCGATTTAATTTCCTACAAATATGCTTATGGTTGAGGAGACACCTCATTAGTTAGACCTGTAAATCAGACATACCATTATCTTTGATCATTTAATCTAGCACAAAAAGGATAAATGAGTTGTTTCATGAGTCATTTGTTAAAATATTTTGTAAGGAACTTAGATCCATTATTTTTGGATCTGATATTTGTAAAAAAATTCTATATAAACAATGGAAAAGAAGGAAAAGGAGGGGGGTTCGACCTAGGGAAAAGAAGAGAATTTTGTGTATTGTAAACAATTTCTGCTTCTTAATAGAAAAGGATTAATACATAGGTACAAAATATTTTGCAGTAGATATTCTTATGTCAGTTGTTTCCAAGTTTTATGATTCCTTTTCTGTGCATGTTATCCTTATTGTCTAGCACCTGAATGTGTATTCCTCTCACTTTAAGTGATTTTAAATGATTCATAATTCATTGTTATTCACGATCTGAATGTTTTAATATTTCTTCTAAAGTCACATTTGAAGCTCATCCTCGGTTAGATGCTTCAAGTGTGATGGGTTGTTCATTCTTACTCTTATACCATACTACAACCATCTTTTAAACTTGGTAATAGTGTCTTGAGTTCCTCTATTAAGAATATATTCATTAACCAGTTATTGATCTCTTTAATTGATATTTTAAAACCATGACTCCATGCCCAATGCTATTGTTTCCTTGCTCAACCACCACTTCTTAAACTTTACCTTCATTTGTAGAAGATCTAGTCATTGTACTTCACAAAACCAGTCAATCCTTGACTGAGTTGCAAGAGAGATCCCTCTCTAGATTGGAAGGGCTAGCTTCGAGTCGTAAATCTTGGTTTTTGGTTACCTTTTTTTTTCCTCCTTCAACCAAGGAAATTATGGAGTGATAAAAAATTAGCGTTGTTTCCGGGGAGTAAAGGTGAAATATTCCCTAGGATAAATGACAAAGTTCATATCTGAGTACTTATGGTGAACAATATCCAGACACAAAAAGGTTGTAGATCATTCACCTGGAAACTCCATTTTCAAGAATCTAGAGTTCAAATTTTCATGGCGACTCCACTATCGGAAGAATCAATAGCCTAAAGTATTTCCTAGTGACTCCACTGTCTCAAGATGGATTCTCAATCTACAAGGTATGCTCCTATGAATCAATCTCATATACTTGGTTTTCCAAATCTCCTTCCTCGTATAGATTGTAAATCATATCTTCCCAGATTCAATGATGAAGAAGATGATGATGCTTCTTTTCATTTAATCAAGTTTCATATGCATGTACATAAGTTAAAGGTTAAATTTCATGAATGTTTCCTTATGAAAATGTTCATGGCTACCTTGGAAGGAAAGGAAATATCATGGTATGAAAACTTACCAGCAGCTAGTTTATATTCTTTACACAATTTTCATACAGTTTTCCATAAAAATTACAGAGAACATTACCCATATTTTTTACTGTGTGGAAATTGTTGTGAAAATTTTCAAAATTTTATGCAACACTTGGAAAATGAATTTGGTGATGAAGAAATAATGGATGAGAAAATCAAAGAATTTTACAAAGATTATTATCAACATTAGGGAGAGACATTAGATTATGGTTTTCATCACACTCAGGAATATCTTCAGCATGTAGTAGTTTCTCCATTGGATGAAAATGAAACAAATCATGAACTTGATGTAGAGACTTGTGTTCCTTCTCTTGAGATAGGTGAAGATCTGCAGCCAGTTTGTCAGTTTTTTTGTGATCAAAATACAAGTGAGGACAACCAATCAAAGGTTTCTTCGTCTCATTTATTTGTTGAAATTTTATCTCATGAAGAAGTATATGAAAATCAGATTCCTGAAATTGTTTGCATGGAAATTCTAGGTAGTGAACTAGTTCATGTTGATAACTTTTCACATTTGCAAGAGGATCGGGTGCTAGGAATGTTTCCCCTTCATTCTTTTGAAAATCAAAATAATAGTCATCAAATTTTTTTATCGAAGGTTAATAGAACAAAATCAGAATTGTTTGATGAGCAAGAGGATAGTCTTGATGCACATAATGTGGTTGTCATATTTGAAAATGTTCAAGAATGTATGAATGTTTTTGTTGATATGCATGGTAGAGTAGACAAACCTATTTCTGCCATTTCATTTTAAAATGTTCTCAGAACTGAAGACATAGGAAAAAATAAACCAACAGTTATAAATGAAGTTTGTCCACCTACTTTTTCTCATCAAGAAGAGGTGAATTTGCATGTTTTCCATGATCCTTTGGACAACCTATTGCAATAATCAATGAAGGTAGATCTTGCTTTTCTCATTGGTACATGGATTGGATTCAGGTTAAGTTTTGAGTTTCCATTCTATAAATCTTTATTTTTGGTTGGAAAGGATGAATGTATGCTTCAATTAAGTAGCCATTTGCTTGATTAGTTACACTGACACTTTTTCATCACTTTATTGAGCAACAATTTTCACCAAATCAGAGTAGGAAATTTGAATAAACTCACATGAGTGAGCATCTTTTCAAGATTTCAATTTTCAGTAATTAGCAATAATAATTTTAGTTTGGTTTTCAATAGTAAATTTTCAGTAGAATTTTCAATTTGCAGTATGGTCAATTGAGGATTGGAAAAAGTTGCAAGTTTCAGATCTTGGGAATAGCCCAATGGATAAGGCACTTGGTCTGCGGGTTCTTTTCTACCTCACAAAGAGGATAGCATCCTCATTGGAGCCTATGTTAGGGTTCACTAATGTGAATAAGGTCATATTTTTTTCAAATATGTTTATTGAGTTTCAGAGTCATGACTTGGTCTTGTAAAGACAAAGACATGACTCATTTAAAAGTGATATTGCATCATTTCAAAGATCAAATTCATTTCAAATGGTCATCATGGTAATGTAAAATGAGATATGGCATGCACTTATGTAATGTCCCTGTCCATCAACCCACTTGTCGAGAAATGCTACTACATGGAAACATTCTCATACTTATATAGTATGCATTTAAATGAAGTTAAATGGATTAACAAAGTAAACATATGATTACTGCTAACATACAAAATTAATGGAATCAACAGTAAATATCATCGCAACGGAATACATGATAATATTGCAAGCATCACAGACATGCATTTTAATTGAAATTAAACACATACATATACTTATCTTTGAAACTATAGTAACTCCACCAACCATGTGAAGACTTTCCATGAACCTCCAAACCTTAGACCTCACTACTCATAATGCTCAACAGTGGGTCACCCCCAAGATGGGACTAAGATCCACCCAAGGTAAGGGATTTCTAGACTAGACTAAGGTTACAGGAAAAATGCACAGAGAAATCAAAAGGATTCTACCCCAGAAGCCTTCTTACACCCACTAATCACATACTCTCATTCCCCACATGCTTGTTCATCTCGGGAGTATACACCTTCACAAGCACATTCCATCGGTGCTTCACCTTCCTTCTGGGCCTCGACAATAGGCTAGATCAAGAATTCTCAGGGATTTGTAGCTGGTGTTGGACTCTCTCTAGGAGAAAACCACTCCCCGACAGACTCCCTCACTTGGAGAGAGTTTCTCACAGGCCTGACAACCTACCTCTTCTACCATGGGCCTGATAACCTGGTTCTCCAACCAGTTTTCAACTCAATTACTGCAAGTTCAAGATAACAGAAGCAACAACGGCTTTTGGCGAACTAACGGGTGACAACAACAATAGGAAAATTGGGTGTGGAAATAGGAAACAGAAACATGCCACTAAGTCAAAACATGGTTCAGGTAACACCCATTTGTAGGATGCATGACAAGAAATTCACACAGAGGTTGAACAAAGACTCAAAAGTTTAGGCAGAGGGTGTATCGACTTCTCAAGAAAACATCACAAGCTTCAGTTTTCAGAGCTGCATGAGGCTTACTGAACTCATATGCAGAGATCCCCCAGTTCAAACAACAAACGGTTGAATGGAGCACGAACCCCCATCATGGCTCAAATATTGGGTTAAATTGCATGTTCCTAGGTTGACACATATCTTCCATGAAGATACATGCTCTCCATCAACATGCGTTCCCTTTTTCTCACCTTCCCCTTCCCAAGAACTTAGGATAAAAACCTACATTTCACATAGCTTTTGGAATAATAATAAATTATTATTCCCAAGGACTTAAGCCTCTAAGCTTAGCCCCTCTTTCCAACCTTTCAGCCCCTTTTTCCTCCACCTTGTGGAAGCTTAGTCCCTCATCACTCTTTATTCGTGGTCAATCTACACACAGCGATGTTCATATATTATATTAATGATCTGGATAATTACATATACAAAAATTAGGCTTATGGCCTTAATACTTAGGCTCTCTAGCCTAATAAACACATATTCCCACCATCTTATCAATACTTGGCTCACCAGCCTACAAAACATGATTACAGTTCATAAACATGATTACAATTCATAATATAATTGTGGCACTGTCGGGGAATATTACAATCCCCTCCCCTTATTTTTGCACTGTCCTCAGTGAAACTTTTACATGGCCTCACCAAGATTTCTGAAATCTTCAAAAAGATGCGGGTATTCTTTCCGCATAGCATCCTCATGCTCCCATGTTGCATCCTTAGGACCATACCAGGTCCACTAGACTTTACAATCCCTATAGCTCGATTCCAGAGTTGTTTGATTTTTCGGTCCAATATGCACACATGATGCACTTATAGGACACCTTCTTGTTCCACCTAAATCACATTCCAATCAATTACATGATTAGCATCAGGTATATATTTCTTAAGAAATGAAACATGAAACACATTATGTACATTCATGGATACAAGTAATGCAAGTGTATATGAAACGGGCCCAATCCTTTCTAGGATTTCAAATGGCCCACAAAGTATGGCTGCCAACTTGGCACAGTTTCCCAGCTTCAGGGAATTTCTATTGGATTTTACTTTCAGGAAAACATGATCTCCCACTTTAAAATATATGTGGATTTTGTTCTTATCAGCATAAATTTTATGCCTGTCTTGGGAAGACTTTAAATTCTTCTTAATTGTTAGCATTTGTTCTTCCATTTCCTTAAGCAACTCTGGCCCAACTACTGTCCTATCAGCTAGATTATCCCAAATTACTGGAGTATTGCACTTTCTACCATAAAGTGCTTCAAATGGTCTCATCTTCAAGGATGCTTGATACCCATTATCGTAGGCAAAGGTAGTCTTCCCATTTCGATGGTTTGTCCATCACATACATCCTTAGTGTGTATTCTATTACTCTATTCACCCTCTCTGTCTTCCCATCAGACTCAGGATGCTAAGTTGTGATAAAGTTTAGATTCATTCTGAATCCCTTGAACAACCCCTTCCAGAAATTTGAGGTAAATTTCAGGTCTCTGTCAAACACAATTGTCTTAGGGATTCTGTGCAAGCATACTATTTCCTTCACAAAGATGTCAACAACATCTGTTTCCTTGTGAGTATAATTTAATGGAATGAAATGGGCATCTTTCATAAGCTTTTCCACCACCACCATAATTAAATCATGTTGCTTGCCTGTTTTGGGCAATCCTGTGATGAAATCCATTGTCACTACTTTCCACTTCCACTCAGGAATGGGTAAAGGTTGCAACAACCCTACTGGGTGTTTGTGCTCAGCTTTAACCTTCTGGTACTCCATACATCTAGTGATGTATTCAACAATCTCTTTCTTCATACATGGCCAAAATTAATGGCTCTTGACTACTGCCACGATTTTCTGATATCCAGGGTGCCCTGCATAAGGCACATTGTGCAATTCATGCAAAATCACAAGTTTCAAATCCTGGACATTAGGTACATAAATTTTGTTCTTGTATAGAAGTATTCCATCAGTTTCCAATTTATAACTCTCCACTTTCTGTGGCATCTTACCTTGTTGTAGCTTTGCTACCAAATCCCTGTACTGCAAATCTGTATTTGCAGCCTCCAAAATTTTGCTTTTAATATCAGTTCGGTACATGCTAATGGTTGTAGCATGTAATTCATGCACTCTCCTACTGAGTGCATCAGCCACTTTATTTTCCTTCCCTTTGATATGCTTGATATCAAAATCGTACTCACAGAGAAATTCCATCCACCTACTCTGTGTAGCATTCAAGGTTGGCTGATCAAACAAGTACTTCAAACATTTTATAGTCTATCCTCAGTTTGAACCTCCTTCCCATGAGGTAATGCCTCCATTTCCTTAGAGAGTGTACTATGGTTGCCAACTCCAAATCATGAGTTGCATAGTTCCTTTTGTTCTCTTTCAACTTTATGGATTCATAACAAATTATGAATCCATTATGACTGAAGACCCCTCCCAATCGTTCTTTGCATGCATCAGTGCACACCACAAAATCTTTGTTTGGATCTAAAATCCTCAAGATTGGAGCATTGGTTAACAGTTGCTTCAATTGCTGAAATATTTTCTCACAATCCTTTGTCCACTAAAACTTCTTCTCCTTCCTTTGCAAGGAAGTGATAGGGTGAGCTATCCTTGAGAACCCTGCGATAAACCTTCTCTAATAAACAGCTAATCCCATGAAGGATCTAACTTCTATCATGTTCTTTGGCATTGACCATCCTCTAATGGCCTCAATATTCTCAGGATCTACAACTATCCCATCCTTCGAGATAATATGCCCCAAGTAATGGATATGCTCATGATAAAACAAGCATTTTCTCAACTTGGAATACATTTGGTTCTCTCTTAGTACCTACAACAACATCCTCAGATGTCATTCATGTTCTTCCTCTGACTTGGAATACACCAAAATGTCATCCAGGAAGACTATGATAAACTTGTCTAGATAGTCATTGAATACACCATTCATCAGGCACATAAAAACAACGGGTGCATTTGACAACCCAAATGGCACCACTGTGAACTCATAATGAACATACCTTTTTCTAAAGGAAGTATTGTTGATGTCTTCATCCTTTATCCTTACCTGGTGATATCTCAAATTGAGTTTTATCTTTGAAAATATCTTCGCATCCTTCAACTGATCGAAGAGCTCATCAATCCTTGGCAGAGGATATTTGTTCTTCACACTTACTTTGTTCAATTGTCTGAAATCGATACATAATCTCAGCGTTTCATCCTTCTTCTTCACGAATAGGACCGGGGCACCCCAAGGTGACACACTTGGGCGTATGTACCCATTTTTCATAAGCTCTTCAAGTTGCAATTGCAACTCTTTCAACTGTGGCATACTCATTCTATAAGGAGCTTTCGACACTGGAGCTGCTCCAGGCATCAAGTTTACAGAGAAATCAATATCTCTCTTCGGGGGTAATCCAAGTACCTCTTGAAATACATATCCAAACTCCTTTAGCACCACATGATCTCCAATACTTGACACCTTATCCTTAGGTGTTTCCTCCACATGTGCTACAAATAATTGACAACCTTTTCTTTAGCACTTCTTCAAATCCATTACTGAGATTTCTCTGATAGCAACTGCTTTGGGAATTCCTTGGACTATTTTCTGATTCCCTTCCTCATCCAGGCAAGTTAATTCCTTGTTATGAAAATCCAAGATGGCATGGTGTTGGTCCAACCAGCCCATCCCAATTAGACAGTCATAAGAACCTAAAGGAAGAATATTCAATTCATCCTTTGTGCTCAGTCCCTTCATACCCACTGGACATGACTTAACTAACTCAGTGAATTTTCTCTGGGTTCTTGTAGCCAGCTGCACTAACCAAGACTTTTCATGTTTTCTTCTTGACAAATGTAAACTTTCCACCATTATAGGATCTACATAACTATGGCTAGCCCCTGAATCAATTAAAATAGTAAATGGTTGGTTGTTAATAATACCTTCTACTTCAATCATGTGCAATTGAAATTCAACTTGATTGTTGTCAAGGGCTACATATATCCTTGGCATTCTACTGCCCATGTCCTCCACTATTTTAGCTTGATGAACATTATGGAAATCTTTCACTTTGCCATTTTTGCGGGGACAATCTATGTACTTATGGTTTCCCTGACAGCCCCAACACTGAATGGGCGTCTGTCTTGGCCTTTGTTCCCCTAATTCAGCCATTCTTGGCTCTCTAAATGATGGATGTCCTTGATGATTATTTCTGAAAAAGGGAGGTTTCTTTCCCTTCTTCCTCTGTTCTTTCTTGAACTTCCTCTGGTCGTCCCAAGCCTTCCGAAAGGTAGGCCTTTCTCTTTGCTACTCATATAAGCATTCTCTCTTCTTATCATTTCTTCCATTCTTTTTAGGTCATCATACTGGATATTTTCACCAATGGAAGGTGGCAATCCACTTGGATACCTTTGAATCTTGACAATTTCTTCTTTGATGAATGAAACATACTTCAGCAATTCCAAAAACCTACGTTCTTACTCATTAATGGTCATGCTACCTAGCTTGAGTTCAAAGAACTCTTTCATATTTCTTTCATAATATCTCTTAGTCAAATACTTCTTCTCGAAATACCTCTTGAATTCCTTCCAAGTGATATCTTTCTCTCTAATGTGTTTCACCTGCACAAGTTGATCCCACCACATGGATGTTTTTCCCTTCAGTTGATACATCGCAATTCTTCCTTCCACATGAGAGGAATAATTTTGTAGTAGGAAGTATTTTCTCATACCAAGAAACCATGTTTCAACATATTCCTCCTTTTGATGTTCTCCATCAAACTTAGGAGGCTTAATCTTGTTCATCTCTCCCTTCGATTCATCCACTCCGGATCTCGTGTTCTTTCTGGTAGGAGATGGGCTTGAACTACTGTGTGTCCTACTCTTGGAGAGAACTTGGGAGTGATGATGGTGTCTACGCACACTCCTTTACCTTCTTCCCTCAGAAGTCCGGTGACTCCCTGTTATGCTCGAGTCACTCTCCTTATCCAACTTATTTTCTATTCTCTCCAAACTCTTTAACAACTTTATGTTGAATTCTCCTTGTTTTTCCTAAGCTTTTTTGAGTTTTATGCTATCTTCTCGATGAGTTTGGGCATATTTTTGAAATCCTTCAATGATATTCCTCATGTTTCCTTCCTTATCTATCTCTTCTCCATGGCCATTGGAGTTTGATCCTTCAACTCCCAAATGAACATCCATTCCTTTTTCTTCATCCTTGGAACTTGAAGCAGTGCATGCCCTTTCCATTTATTTTTCACTCAATGGAAATTCTATTCAGTTCTACTGCTTATTGAACTTCTGCATCACAATGTGCAGACAACCTAAATTTGTCAGGTCATTATTCCTTAAAAAATCCCACAGCATTCATAAACAACTTGATTCAAGAAAATGTTCAGTTTCCATGAATTTTTCAAGCTCTGCTCGGCTCTGTAGTGAACTCAAGACTTAGCCCTTTTTCTCTCAGTTTCCAAACCCACGCGACTATGGTTTGTGACCAAGCATTAGATCTCAAGGTTCTCTAATCGGAACTTCAGGGTTTTGGGTTTTGGGGTTTTGGGATTTTAGTCCAGGAGGCTGTCACACCCGCTTCCCTCTCCAACTCCTGACTTCCAAACTTATGACCTTTTTAGCCACCGACCTATAGACCAGTTGTCACCAACCAGGGTGGTGACATGTGGTGTGCTTAATAAGGTCCACATTACCTTAGGTGACGCCCTCCAGCCCCCACTATGTCTACTTTTCCTTTGGGGCCCACTAGCACGTGGCATACATCCCATGGGTCCACATCCATCCAAGTGACGTCAACCCGACCCACTACTTCCACTCCTTGAGATTTCACGATTTCAAGCTTCGGGAGTTTTTGCATCAGTACATCCCACTTCTCCCGATAGTCGAACTCCCGAAATTACTCTCTGCTCTTATGCTCGATCCAACGGAATAGATCTTTTTCCCAGATCTATGGTGTATATCTTCTTGGGACTTCGAAGTTTCAGGTTCCAGGGGTTTGTGCCTCAGCGCACCCCGCTTTTCCCGACATTCGAACTCTCGAAAGGCTTCTCGGATATCCTCCCAGCGCCTTCTTCGGATCTAACGGTCGTAAAGGTTTTTACTTTCTTTCTGAACAGATCCTATGGCTCCAACACCCTAAGTGTTGAGTTCCCTCTCTCTCTGTGGTCAAATTCCATGTCGGATGTGATTTTAGTTCACCGCTACTCTCTTGAGCTTCGTACATGGACAAGTAACCCATTGGCACTCAAAAATATTCTAAGGTTCGAAATTAGTCCTCCAGACACAATTTCCTCTTGAAACCTTAGGTCCAAAGACCACTTATCTGACCCATCTAGGTTCAACGTTGAGACCTTGGGCTCTGATAATTGTAATGTCCCCGGCCATCAACCCACTTGTCAGGCAACGCTACTACGCAGAAACATTCTCATACTTATATAGTATGCATTTAAATGAAGTTAAATGGATTAACAGAGTAAACATATAATTACTGCTAACATACATAATTAATGGAATCAACAGTAAATATAATCGCAATGAAATACATGATAATATTGCAAGCATCACAGACATGCATTTTAATTGAAATTAAACACATGTATATACTTATCTTTGAAACTTTAGTACCTCCACCAACCAAGTGCATACTTTCCATGAACCTCCCAGTATTAGACCTCACTGTTCATCACACTCAACAGTGGGTCACCCTAGAGCTGGGACTAAGCTCCACCCAAGGTAAAGGATTGCTAGACTAGGCTGAGGTTACAGGAAAACTGCATAGAGAAATTGGAAGGATTATCCTCCAGAATCCTTCTTACACCCACTACTCACAGACTCTCATTCCCCACATGCTTGTTCCTCCTGGGAGTATACACCATCACAAGAATAGTCCATCGGTGCTTCAACTCCCTTCTGGGCCTTGAAAACAGGCCAAATCAGTAATTCTCAGGGCTCCGTAGCTAGTTTTGGACTCTCTCTGGGAGAAAACCACTCCCCGACAAACTCCCTCACCCGGGGAGAATTGCTCACAGACTTGACAACCTGCCTCTTCTACCACGGGCCTGACAACCCGATTCTTCAACCAGTTTTCAACTCAATTACCGCAAGTTCAAGATAACAACAACAACAACATCTTTTGGATAACTCATGGGTGACAACAACAATAAGAAAATTGGGTGTGGAACTAGGAAATGACAACAGACCACTAAGTCACAATATGGTTTAGGTAACACCCATTTGCAGGATGTGTGACAAGCAATTCATGTAGAGGTCGAACACAGACTCAACAGTTTGGGCATAGGGTGTATCGGCTTCTCAAGAAAACATCACAGGCTTCAGGTTTCAGAGATGCGTGAGGCTTACCGAACTCAGATGCAGCGATCCCCTGGTTCATACAATGGATAGTCGAATGGAGGACGAACCCCCATCATGGCTCAACTATTGGGTTAAATTTCATGTTCCTGGGTCGACACATGTCGCCCATGAGGTTTCATATTCTCCATCAGCATGCATTCCCTTTTGCTCACCTTTCCCCTTCCCAGGAACTTAGGATAAAAACCTACATTTCACATAGCTTTTGTTATAATAATAAATTATTATTCCCAAGGACTTAAGCCTCTAAGCTTAGCCCCTTTTTCAAACCTTTCAGCCCCTTTTTCCTTACCCACCTTATGGAAGCTTAGTCCCGCATCACTCTTTCTTCGTGGTCGATCTCCACGCAACGATGTTCATATATTATATTAATGGTCTTCATAATTACATATACAAAAATCAGGCTTTTGGCCTTAATACTTAGGCTCTCTAGCCTAATAAACACATAAGCCCACTAACTTATCAATACTTGTCTCACCAGCCTACAAAACATGATTACAATTCATAAACATGATTACAATTCATAATATAACTGGGGCACTAGAGGGGAATATTACAACTTGAGTCTTGTCAAGTTGTATAATGTTATTGTATTATTCTTCCACTTGGAAAAATAATTTTCCTCCAGCGATGCAAAGCTCGTTGTGAAAGTTCCTAGAGTTTTGCAACGAACACCTATCATCATATTATTGATCTTATCATGCAATCATGGAGATTAGATTGAATCTTTTGGAAATGAGGGGAAAATAAGACATGCTTGGTTTATACGTAACATCCTCCCTCATTCAAATGCATCTCTAACCATTATAAATCCATAAAACTGTTTTCACTGTGAAATTTCTAGCACGCTATGAAACTGCCCTGTTTCGCTGTGAAATTGTTCCACACTGCGAAACTGCTATGTTTTAGTCATTGACTTCAAGTACATATTACGAGCATCTAGAAATGATTTTTTTTTTTAAAGAGAGGTTTTTGTTGGGAATCGACCCATTCACAAAAACCTTTCTCATTTTATACACAAATGTCATGGTTTGGAATAATCAAATATATCCTTACATCCCATTTTTCCATATTTAAATATTAAATAATTTCTTGTTTTAGTCATTATCTTTGGGAATTGTTTTTGAGAATATCGAGAGAAATTTTTGAAAAATAAAAGAGGTTTTTGTCAAGAACGAAACCATTCACAAAAACCTCTCTCTATTTTTACACATCTATCACGATTTGGGATATATGAAGGTATCTTTGGCCCCTATTTTTTAGGGTTTCATCAAGTTTAATTTCCTACAAATATGCTTATGGTTGAGGAGACACCTCACCAGTTCGACCTGTACATCAGACTTACCATTCTCTTTGATCATTTCATCCAACAAAAAAAGGATAAATGAATTATTTCATGAGTCATCTATTAAAATATCTTGTAAATATACTAGATCCATTATTTTTGGATCCGAGATTTGTGAAAACTTTCTATATAAACAATGGAAAAGAAGGAAAAGGATGGGGGTTCAACCTAAGGAAAACAAGAGACTTTCGTGCATTTTAAATAGTTTATGGTTCTTAATAGAAAAGGATTAATAAAGAGGTACATAATAATTTTGCAGCAGAGGTTCTTGTGTCAGTTGTTCCAAGTTTTGTGATCCTTTCTTTGTGCATGTTATCCTTATTTTCTACCACTTGAATGTTTATTCCTCTCACTTTAAGTGATTTTAAATGATTCATAATTCATTGTTATTGATGCTCTAAATGTTTTAATATTTCTTCTAGAGTTACATTTGAAACTCATTCTCAGTTAGATGCTTCAAGTGTGATGGGTTGTTCATTCTTACTCTTGTACCATACTACAACCAACTTTTAAACTTGGGAATACTATCTTCCTTACCTCTGTTAAGAATATATTCATTAAACAATTATTGATCTCTTTAATTCGTATTTTAAAACCCTGAATCCATGCCCAGTGGTCTTTTTTCCTTTCTCAACCACCACTTCATAAACTTTACCTTCATTTGCAAAAGATCTAGTCATTGTACTTCACAAAACCAGTCAATCCTTGACTGAGTTGTAAGAGAGAGCCCTCTTTGGATTGGAAGGGATAGATTCCACTCCTAAAGCTTGGTTTGTGGTTACCTTTGTGTTTTCCTCCTTCATCCAAGGAAATTATGGAGTGATAACATGTGGAAGACACATGAAATCAGTTCCAAATGATTGGTAAAATGAACACTATAATGTACCCTATGTTTTTAATGAATGTTATTGAATATAAATTTAATCAACATAATAATTAGCTCAAATATTCAAGACGCCATGCATTTATCATGTTCCTTTGAAATTAATCCAAACACATCAATTTAAATAGGATATGTTAAACAATATCTAAATTGGCCATTAAATAAGAGTTTGGAAATGTCTTAGGTATTTGAGGTCTTAGGAAGTGATTATGAACAAAAATATATATGAAAAGATGAGAAACATTGGACAGTCATGGGGCTTATCATACTCCCCAATTGAAGGTTTGTCTGGCCTTGTGCAACATGCCTAAAAATGAAACCAAAATTAATGATGTTCCATAGAATTTACTCTTTATCCTTTGGTTTATCCTCTCTATACACTTCCCTAATATTACATACCATGAAATGGGTGATGGTATCTTTTCTATGATAGCCTACTTCTTTTCTCCACATCACTTCATCTCTTTTTTCTCTATATTCAAGTCAATTTATCCTAAATATATCCATGATGGATTTAGGTGAAAGAGTAATATAAACATGTTTCTTAGGCCTATCTAATTTGAATAAGAGTTTCAATATAAAATTGGTCCCTAGACAAGGAAACTTTGAATCTTGGAAAAGAGTGTGGCTTTACTCCTTTTAATTTCAAGGGTTAGTTCCTCCCTTCTAGATTAAGAAATATGCAACAACTTGTCCCTATATTTTTTCCTAATCATGTGATACTACATTATTTCTTCATGCTATCTTTCTTACAATATAAGGATCAACTATGCAGATGAAATCATCTAGGAATGCTTTTTCAAAACTTCACACATCTCCCACATATAGATTTGGAAACCACTTAAAAGGGTGAGACTGCATAATTGTGGCAATAAAATTCACACAAAAAATTATTTTCCTTGTTAGCACATCTATGATAAACCACAATGAGTTCTTTCTAATTATCCAATTGAAATGGTAAGTGGCCAACAATCCCATGCAACTTAAACTTATACCATTGATCCCTTAAATATATAATATAGGTTATGGCCAATGGCTTGTAGTTTAGTATCTCTTCTTCACACTTTGTAGCTTTAGCATTTAAAATTTCCAACAAAAAAATTCTCTCATTCTTGTCCTTAGTTTCCTCCCATTTCTATTGGTACCCAAGATTTTGGGGAAGTTGCACATGCATGCCACAAATCAATATTATGTGTGCACCCATGAAGATACATTGTGCAACACCATGAAGGATCAACATTAGCGCTAGCCAAAGGACTCTTGCATGTGAAAACCCATTTTTGTACTACGTGCAAGGAATCAAGAAGAAGACCTCATGCAATGAATTTGAGCATATCTTAGGGAATATTTTGTAAATGATTTCTTTAACAACCTAAATGATCATGGAAAAATTGATGGATGAGATGGAAAGTTAGTTGGTATTTCCATGATCCATGAATATTTGGGGGGCTTCATGCAGACATGTAAATCATGTGGGTATTTTGTTCACTCAAGAGAGGGGAGCAGTTGTGGGAGAGAGAAGAGTATTGCAACCAAGAGTGGATGAATATAAAAAAGAGTTGACTGGAACAAAAAGATAGAGTTCCATGTCCATTTTTGTTTAAGTCTTGCATTCGTTTGTAGTAGAGTTATAACTATGTATGAATGAAGTTACATACTAGAGTTCATGGCACAAATCGATGTCATGACTACTGTATGAGTCTAGAGTGCTTGGCGTAGACCTCTGTTATGGGTTTTTGTAGCTGGGTATATTTGAAATGAATGAATGAAAATGAAACATTTTTTCTCTTTGCAATATGATGTGTGTTATGGTTTGAATGTATAGTTGCTTTACTTTTTTATGCATAGTACTATGTTAATTAGATATGTATGAATGAATGTATATACACCCAAGAGGATTCCCTATATGCGTTGTCCCTTTGCATCCGACACAAGACTATCAGTTGTTGTGATTCTCATGGAATCTTGGGTGAGACCTTCTTCGGTCCTAGACTGAAGATTGAACATGTCGATGCCTTGGGGTTTTTGTTGGTCGAGATTGATGAATCCTTGGTCTTAAAACCCTCGTCGAGGAGAGTGGATAAAAAAACAAAAAAAATGGTTCAGTTGCCCAGACCTGAAGTTTTTGTATTGCAAGATGAAGGGGAAGAATGAGGTGGGAGCCTTCTTGGGAGGAAATCCAAGATTGCTTATCTGAAGTTTTTGCACGACAAGATACCAAGAACCTAATAACTAATGTCTCAATATGGAAGCAAAGGTATATCTACAAATATTTGTATGGATTTTTCTTTGTTGAATTACCTTGTTGTTGTATGAATGCTTAAAGAGGTAGACAACTATGAACATTGCTCTAGAAGCCCAAGAAACACTAGTATGGGGCCAGGATACAGTCAATAAAATGAAATATGTGGATAATAAGTGGGCTCAAGTACTCGAATTATGGTTCGACCATGTGAAGAAAGGATATATCCTTGATTTCACCATTGAATACCATGATTATTTTAGCAAGGATAATATAAAATTTATGTCCATCCCTATAAAGAGACTGTTGGAAGAGATTCCCCTGTGGATCAAGATGTTGTTTCTAGAGAAGGGGATGATGCACATGGAGCTTGATAGGATGGAAGAGTAGACCCCATCGTGCAGAGGGGGGGATGGATAAAATGGGGGAAAGAGAGAGAGAAAATGGATCCAATGTGAAGGAACCAGAAGATGATGAGATGATGTGAGAAAAGAATGGACCTAGAAGAAAAGAAGAGAAGAAAATATGAGAGATATGTAAGAAGAGTTGAGCTCAGGAGGAAATATGAACAAAGTACCCAAAATAATATAGAAAGGGGTGAAGGATGAGGGGTCAGAACCATAATGAAGAGAAAGGAGACCACGCTAGGAGGGTGTGTGGGAGATAGTTCTGTGTCAAGGAGGAGCAAAAAACAAGAGAGTTTGTCGAAGGGACATGACATTAGAATTAGGGTATCAAGTGAGGATACTAGGAATAATGGTGGTAGGGTTGGAGAAGATGAATTCATATCCCCTTGGATTTTAAGATATGTAGTCACATCAAAAGAATATGAGGCACAAAGTAGTAGCAATGATGTGGTAGAATATGGAGACAAACCTCTCCAAGAAGGGGAAGAGGATTTAGCTATTGTGAATGGACTTGAGAAACTATAGGTATGAATATATTTAGGATCCCTCACCAAATATAATGAGATGAGATGGAGTAACCACCTCTTTGAATCACCCCCCTTGCGTATTTGTAATCAAGAATAAATAGTTGAAGAAAGTGCAGAGCTAGGAGTAGAAGAAAGGAGAAGAGAAGAGACAAGTGAAGAAAAGGTCAAAGTCATCAATACTTTTCCAAGGGTTTCAGTATCAGTATTAGTATCACCAACAACTAGTAGTTAGTTGGGAGGAAAAAACACTAGTTTGGGTATGGAAAACCATGACACAACTCTGAGCCTACCTGTGCTCCATGGGATGGGTAGAGAGGATGCAGAACAACAATGGTTTACATCTGAAGATATATGGTCTATAAAGAGAATCAAAGAAAAAACATAGAATATATAACACAATTCGAGACCACCTTCAAAGATAGAGAATTGATGTGGTATATGAAGTATAAGGCGACAATGCCGATAGGATAAACTAGGTCCGTAAAAAATATTAAGAGAGATCTGCTTAGGGAGTTTCAAAATCATAAGTCAAAATAAAAGTGTATCACTGAGATCAAAGATATCAAGTAGCATATTGGAGAAATTGTATGGGACTATGAATTATCGTTCAAGATATTGTTGCACGAACTAAAATTTAAGATCCAAGACATTCAACACAGGGAATGGTTTATTGTATGACTACTACCCCACATTCAAGTACCGCTCACCCAGTATAAGGTGATGACTTAGGTGGAGGTTGTAGATATTGTGATGTGCCTAGAAGTTACACCAATAGGTGGTGAGACATCAATAGGTATGGCGTAGGTGAAATACTAGCTGACAAATATTACAATGTAGTTACAAGATATGGCTAAATCTGAGGTGGTGCGTGAGCATAGTGTACTATGTGTTGTTAAAAAGGTCAGCATAGGAGAAAATGTCCTATGTTGGGGAGATACATGGCGACGGGTGCGTCGAATCCATTTCCAATTGGACCTCAAATTGAGTGATGTGATATTTGTAGACCATGGGACATATACGTCCCTGATGATCAATGCTAAAAAGATATCAGAAGACCACACACACTCTATTTTGCAAGTTCTAAAAATACATCAGGTGTGATGTGAAAACTTGTCAGTCACTTCACAGTAGAGAGAATGTCATAGAATATTTCCTAGACTTGTTATAAAAGTGGGAAGAGAAGAAGGCACACTGCAATATGGTGACTATAGAGCCACATAAAGATCAAAAGACAGAGGAAGAATATTATGCTCAGGTGGTAACCTGAGGAAGAATTCATATGAGAATGGACTTACAGAGTAGAGAAAGCTCGAGTCAGAACATCAAAGGGAATATTAATAAAGTAGTACAAGCACCTCCCAAGTTTGACGTTTCATAAAAAAAAATTCCTAGCAACACATAGAGGGCTCTAGAAAAATAAATAGTGCCTGAAGAATTAAAATGTGAAACATAAAGATCACTGGAGGAAGCTAGGGTGCATGAAGAAGTGTAGTGAACCACACTGATATCATTGGAGGAGGCTCGCATCCGTGAAGAGTTACATCGTGCAACATAGAAATCATTGGAGGAAAATCATGTGCATGAGGAGATACAATGAGTGACACAAATGTCTTTTTTAGGTTTGAATATGTTAAGACCAAAAAGACAACCTCACGAGGATATTAATCCCCTTGTGTATTTAAATAGGTTGTACTCCTCTGTAAAATTTTCAAACATTTTAAAACATAAATTGGATCATGCCAATAAGACAAGCCCAAATCTTTATCTCTTAAATACATTTAAAATATCATAAAATACAAGATTTCCTGAGGATAGAACCAGGGATCTTAAACATCACTTTTTCCATAAATGAATGAATTGCAGAAAATAACAAAAACTCTCACATCCATCACTGTTTGTATATATTTCTGATCACATTCAAAATAAAAAGGGAAAATGGTCCAGTGAACAAGAGAAATTTGAAAGAGTATTACTTATTGAGATAAAAAATAAGACTTTTATAAGTCAACTTCAAATATCTTATACTCAAAACTTAGAGTTATAAGACATAATCAAAATTAACTTCAAAACAGTTCTCTGGAATTTCTCAAATATATATATATATATATATATATATATATATATATATATATATATATATATATATATGTATGTATGTATGTATGTATGTATGTATGTATGTATGTATGTATGTATGTATGTATGTATGTATGTATGTATGTATGTATGTATGTATATGAGTCTTTTAAAATCTTAGAAAATTAAAGGAATTTTTCCACGAATGTATTGGGATTGGGGATCTCGTGGACCATTAAATACATATGAGAAAGATGAATAAGAAGATGCAAAAATGGAACAAGGCGTGGGCAACAAAATGTGGACATAAGACAAAAGAGAAGTTATCAGAGTTCGATTATATTCTTCCAATGAAATAATGAATACAACTGGATGAACTCTGAAAAAGGAAGAAAATGTGATCAGTATAGACTTACTATGATGGAATCTCTCCTCTACTTTGATGCCACCAGTGTCATTTTATCCTCAATGTTGACGGTTTCTAGATCGGTACTAATTGTCGTTTCTTGATTTTTCTCGATAATTTTGATTAGGTATTTTCTAAACCATTCTTCTATGTAATATGTCATTGGAGCCATGTTTATTTCATGTTTAATTTTAAAATCAAACAACTCACCTTCCAAATCTCTTAAGTCGCGTGAAATATTGTGAATTGACTCTTCAATATCTTGATTTTTGTTTGCATAATCTACTAGCCAATATTCAATTTCTCTTTCATTATATTCAATTATAGTATTGAACTTTTCATCTGAAATTATTTTCAATATGTCTACGTGTTATTCAAATTGTTTTTTCATCATAAATATAGAATTTATGATTAATCTTGAGTCTTGTACTTCTCTGGTGTTTCCTTCCAAGTCTATCTCGGTGAGTCTTTTGAATGACATTTCCTTTTTATTTACAATTTCATTTCAATTGTCCATAATATCCTTCAAATTACTGATCTTTTTGAACTAGCATGCTTTCAATTGCTTCATTCTAGATGGGGATGGCAAGTCTTCTTCCTTTCTTTTGAGCTCGGTCATGTTAGAAACTTTGATTACAAATGGTATAACGACATCTTTGTAAAACCCTTATTCATGTTTATAATCTTCTTGAAGGAATTCATTATAAGCATTTACTCAAGATCTAAAAGAAATAATATTACCAGATACATCCCATGCCTCCATCATGAGTGACACTATTGTTTTTATATTTTCCTGAACAAATTTTCTGACAACCATTAACAAACTTGATGATCCCTTCATCTTCAAACCAGATGTTCTGGACTTTGCAATAGATAATGGGCTTACAAGAATAGGGGGAGGAATCAAGGTGGATACCAGTTCTCTGACTTTTTCTTTTAATTTGGCATTATGTGCTTCCAGACCATCAATTGAAACATCCAAAGCATCATAGCTTACCTTGTGTATCTTAGAAATTTGAGATGTAGAAAACTTACTAAGATCATATTCATAACGTGATTTTCCATTTCTATTTCTCTAATTTACTCCTTCAAATACTAGCTTTCTGGAATCTTTGTCAAAGAGTGCATTTTGTATAGTAAATGATTCTTGTTCTGAAAAATCTTCTTCTTGTGTGGCTATTTCAACTGCAATTTGTTGGGTTTCTTGTAATCTTTGTTCTTCATCAGGGAAATGTATGTTTTCAATATCAACTTCAAGATCCATATCCTCAAGAGATGAGTTATTTGTGTCATTTTCAGATACTTGTTGCTCTGTTTCTTCTTACAGGGTAACCTTTCTCTTCTTTCTTACTTGAATTTTGTGGGGATTTTCCATTTTTATTTGAGGATGATTTTTATCACCTCCTCCACTTAAATTGCCACTTGAAATATTTTTCTTATGTGCTATTGTTTGAACACTCTACTTGGGTAAGTCGTTTTTCTATGAAACTACTAGAGATTGAACACCTTTTTCAATTGGACCTTTTCCTTTTCTCTTATGTTGATCTGTAGTGCTTATTATAGCCTCAATATCATCAATAGGTTGCACCAAAGTATCTTGAGTGTTACCTTCTTCTTTCCAAAATATAATTGTTTGGGTAAATGCATTACTGAATCCTATTGATTGCATGTGATCAATGGAAATATGACTTGGGTCAAGCCCTTTGAATTTTTCTTCATATTTCAAATTCAAATGATTGAAATGGGATGATAATTCATTGATCCTGGTTATGTTTCTTAATACAAGTTCTCCAACCTTCCACGACAATGGGATAAATTGTCTTTTTCTCTTGCCATGAAAAAAGTGAAGCCAAAATCCATATTGCCTAGCAACTTCGGTGATAAACATTTTATTTGAAATATAGTAAGGGAGAAAAAAAGGAAATTCTCAGGAGAAAAACATTATAATGACATTATATTTTTCTCTCTTCTCCAGGCTATCCTTATTATTTAGAAGAGTGGTTGCCTCTGGTGAAAACCTAGATGTGTTATCTCCAAAAAGAAGTTTCTTGAAAACTGTAACAAATTCATTATGTGCTTCATAAAAATAAATAGAGGCCTTTGTCTCCAAAGATCATGGTACCAAACTATTACATGGTTGATTTTGTAGTCTATTCTCTTTCCAATTGTTAATACCTTGATAATATGGCAGTACATTATAGAAAATATTAAATATGAAGCCATGAAAACAAGTTTTTCTTTCTTGAAATTTGAAAGTTGGGAAGCAATTTCGATAGAGATAAGCTTTCCGCAGTCAAAGATGGATTTTTCATGAACTGTAAAGTGAAAAATGTACAGAGCCAACCGAGAGATGGCTGTCGTGTTTTCTTGACTAGTAACTCTAGGAAATAGCCATGCAATTTCTCAATAAGGGTTTTTCAAAGAACTAACCTGAATCTTTGTTATGTTAATAGGAATCGCCGCAGGGTCTTCAATATATTATTGTAGAAGGTCGAGTCCATCATTTCTTTCCTTGATAAAATCCCTTGCTTCTTCTCCTTTAAAGGTAAGAGTTGGCTCTGGTAACTTCAACATCTTTCTGAAAATGACTAGTGCTAATGAAATAGGTGTTCTCCTTGGAGTTCAATGGCTCTTCGGTTTGGAATATACTTATCAACACACCAAGTGAAAACTTCTTTACAATGAAATACTTTTGGTACGCATCCAATAAGAGAAATTCCTAATGTCCATACTACATTTTCATTTCTTTGAAGTAGAGACAATGTAGAGTAATACTAGTAGGATCTCGACCACTGAAAATTATGATCTTCTTGTCCAAAAATATTCATTGTATCTCCAAAGAACTGTTGCCTTCCTACAACCATGAATTTGGTGGACTGTTTGTGTAATTACTTAGAAGATATCCGTAGAAGTGAGGCGCTTTTTGAGATAACAATGCCTTAATATTTTCCCAATGAAGAACATTTAATGCACATTGAAGGAAAATCCCTCGAGTTTTTTTCATTAATAACGACTCTTTCATGATTTTCATAGCAATTATCTTCCATAGTACCAACATTAAATGTAACTCTAGAAAAGTATCAAAACGAAATTCATGTTACGGTGGGGGTGGATATGGAAGAAAATTTCGGGTGAGCCCGCGAGTCCACTAATCTGCGAGTCTGATGTGAAGAAAAATGCATAAGTGTTGTGTGGGAAGAAAAAGGTCAGAAAATGGTTGAGTATCATTGTGGGTCAGGTTTGTAGGGAAAATGGAGATGAGAAACTCAGGACCCACGAACCCGCGGTGAGAAAAGAAGAACAAGAGAAAATTTCTAAGTGTTGTGCAAATTGGGGATCACAGAGGTGAAATGATGTTTTGGTGATAGTGGAATTACAAAGAAAAGTATGCCAACCTGCGAACCCACGATGAAGTGAAAGAAAATGACTAAGTACGGTGAAAGAAAAGACAAGGTGGAATTTTACAAAAAAGAAAAATGAGAAATTTTTCTAAGTATGGAGAATTAATAGGGAAAACAAAATACAGGGGTCAAAAATTGGCTTCAACTACGGGAAAGTGACCCCCTGCAGGTTGCTTAGAACCCAAAATCTGAAAACCAAGTATCTTCTCCATTGGGCTATGGAGTAAGAGAAAGAGAATATACAAAACAAAAAAAGAATAAAATACAGAAAGGAAGAAAGTTAATCAAGAAAAGAAGCTTTTGAGATGTTTCCCATTAATTGGCAACAATAATATTCTCCCCTTCATATCTTTAAGCATGCACAAATTAAAACTCAAGATCTTCTCAATGATATAAGGACCAATCCAAAGGGCTTCAAACTTTGTATGCATTGAATATTTTTCTTTAGCTTTGTTCGAGAGCAATACCAATTCACCTTTTTGAAATTTTTTTATTGATGCACTTTGATCAAAATATTTCTTGACATTATGTTGTCTTTGATCTATTTTCTTCAAGGTATCGGCTTGTTCTTATTCTAAATTTAAAATCTAATTTAGTCTAAGGAAAAATATCTTCTATATCTTCAATATTTATAACAATACATTTACATTGTTCACATGACATGGCATGAAAATCATTAACTATAATTAATTACATATAATCAGGAATTTAGGAAAAACAATATTACAAAAACAAAATAAAATAATAAAAAAAATTACAAACTATTTCCTAAAAATAAAAAAACCTTAAAAATAATATATTTGAAACTTGAAAAAAAAACATAATATATTTAAAAACCAAAAACCAATTTTACTTAAAAACTTAGTTAATTAACTAAAACATATTAAAAATTAAATAAATAAAAAAACAAATATATATATTTTTTCTTTAAAATAAAATCGAAACACCCCCTCCCCTTTCTCTCCTCTACTCCCCTTCCTGGGTCCTTCTCTCCACTTCCACGAGTGGACACAAGTAGAGGGAGTCATTGGAAGTTGTCCTTTCGAGCCACTTTCAAGCCCCAATGGGGCATAAACCATCATTATGCCAGCCACTCGATGCAATGCATTAAGAGAATGATGGAAAGGGGCCCTCTCTACTACATCACTACTAAAGGGGAGGGGAGGGTGATTTTTTTTTCTTAGTTTATAATTTTAGTTTTTGTTTCGGTTTATTTTTGTTTTATGGGAATTTTAAAACTTTTACATTTAAATTTTACGTTTTTAATCATAATTTCTTAGTTTTTTTTCAAATTATATTAGAGGACTATGTAAAATTACCTTAACATCTTTAGATAATAAGAAAAAATTAAAAATAAATGAAAACAAAGGGACATTAAATTTATTAGCTAATAAACAATATTGTTGGTCCAAGTGAAGAACTGATAAAAGAGGACACTGCTCGAACATGTATGTATGGTTTTCTCTTATATTTTATTTATGGAACATGAATGGATGGTTTTCTCATATATTTTAAGTAATAGATAATATTTGTGTGTTTTCATTTTATCAAAATGAGTGAATTTTTTAATATAACTTTGTTACAATTACCATTAAAATTATGAAATGTTCAAACCCTATCTTATCTATATTCATTTTTTTATTATACAAAAGTGTATAGTGTTTTGTAAATTTTTTAATGAAAATTTGATATATATTTTTCACAAAATCTAATAAAAATTTGATATATTTTTAATTTATGAAAAAAATAAATCTAATCTAATATATTTTCAAATAATTTAAAATTAATTTCTTAAATTATTATTATGCTTAAAAACTTTTTTCATTAATAACTCTAATTATATTTGATTTAATTCCCCAATGTAAAATACAATTCAATATCATATATAAAAGCATAATTACAAAGTTTAAATTTTAATAATAATAATAATAATAAATAAAAAACAAACAAACAAACATATTCTAAAAATACATTTTAAATATATTAAAATTTTCTCATAACTCACCATTCCCCAAAATGCAAACCTTTTTGTGTAATGCTTTTTGACCCAATCAAACCGATTTAGACCAAATTATTCTCAAATATTCAAACTTTTTAAAAGTGAGATGTATCCAACCATTTCAAGTTCACTTGGTACCGTCTGATATGTATACATACCAACCAAGGTCGGTGTTGGAGAAAAGATTCCACAAAACACACACGTGACAACATAGGCATGGTTGTTTTCTTTTTTGGCCATCGATTTCACACGAAGTCCTCTTTCATCCCAGATTCGAAATGCTTTCACTAATCACATTGGTTGAGGGTACCAAAAAGTCAAGTGAACACAATTGATGATATTGAAATTCAAAATGATAAGAATGAAAAAGTCATTGTTATTCAATAGTATAAATTTATTAAGTAATGAAAGAACGAAAAATATACATATAATGAAGTTTTAAAAGATATACTTAATTTTTTAATTAATTTATTTAATTTAAAAATAATTATATTATTATTAATCATGAATGGGGTGGTAAGTGTGATGAATCATTCTTGATCCGAGAGGAAAGTAAAAAATCACTTTTGTTTAGGGGAAAATACAAAGAATTAAGTAAAGATATCAACAATGTTATAAGGGCTATTTTTTTTAAAGAATAAGGAATTCGTCAATTTTTGGTCATTGGAAATTTAATGGTGATAAATTGACATATGCACTTTAAATCAACCTCTTACTATAAGCACACAAACCAAAGGACCTGTTTGTCTACATGATTTCTTAAAACAAATGGACGGAGTTATTTAACTCATCATCTCCGATGAACCGTGTGCCATCTTTTAACCCAAAGTTTGGATTCACAAACAATATGGACAAGTGGCATGAATTTCCAAAAGTGAGTATCGATATAAAAGGAGTCTTTAGTCCCCCCATTACGTCATATAATATGATGGAGATGGAGGCAATAGAAAAAAAGAAAGAAAGAATTTTTAACGTTCACGAGGCTAAAAATAGTCTATGGGATAGATTGTTTTTCCATTTGGCTTTTGTATTCGGCCCTTTTCCTGTGAAGTTTTACAATAATCGCTCTCAGCTTCTCAACAAACTCTTTGCTGAATAGATTATCCCAAGAACTAGCTGCTAGAATACCTGCATAATTTTTTCTGTTGTCTTTGAGGGCCTCACATTCTAAAATGAAATGTTTTTCTGTTTCCACTTTTCCGGACGAGCACAAAATACATATTCTTTCTTCCCACCTTTCTTTTGGTCTTTTCCAGCGCCCTGTTTCACAACGGAGTTGATGAGCATTAGTCTTTAATTGAGCAATAAGAATTTTAGATCTCCAAGAAATATTGGCCCCTATGTACGCCTTTTGTTGATGGTTATGAGTGGGGTTAAACTCTTCAATGTAGTACTTCTTCTTTCTCCCTAGCTCTTTCTCCCAAGTACGCTGGTGGAACTTATCCATAACAAAAGTTTTTATCTATTTGCTCTTTGTAGGACACATGCTCAAGCAAATGCCCCATTTACTAAACCATTTGTTATTTTGCCGCATCCAAGTCTTCTTTCTTTTGCACAATCTATCACTAAACACAACCTTAGGCCATCTACCTTCTTCCATTTGCTCAATGTTTTTCAAATACCTTATGACTCGCACCATAGCAATTGCTTCAATAGGGGCAGCCCCTGTTTCACTTAACATGATAGCATAAGGAATTGCACTTTTAATTTTGAATTTGTTTGTTTGTTTGTTTGTGAGGATGAGACTTTTAATTAACCATGTGAGGATGAGACTTTTACTCTCGTGTGGTATTAATATTAGACCTGTTAGGAGTCTCTTTGTAGCACATTTCTTACATGTTCATTATGCCTTGAATAAGAGAATTAAATCCATTTAGATCTACAAGCCTCATCTCCATGTGTAGGTTGTAGGGGTGGCTCTTTGGAAGCTTGAGTTGTATGTTTTTTTTCCTGAAGGTGATTAGGGGAAAATGGAAAACCCTCATGACCATTATGGTTGTTGCATTGTCTATGAGAATAAAAGGTACGCAGAGGTGTGAGAGGCATATTAAAGAGGCTCAAGCTTGTTTTTATATGTACATTAGAAAGTGGGAAGCCTAAAGGAAGAAATCTGAGTGAAGAAATGTGTTGGAAGCCCAAACAATGAAAATCCAAATAATGGGTTTCAATGATCAGACATATGCAGGTCAAAAATAGCAAAAGCATATTAGAATTAGTTTAGAAAACAACACTCAAAAGATTGAAGAGGTAGCAAATAAAATAGACATGTTGTAGGTCAAGATTGAAAAAAGAGAGAATGAGAAAGAGAATGGTAATTAAGGGAATTAGTTAGTGGTTCATCATTCCCTTTCAGTTGGTTCTTTTGGAATGGGCATTTTGATGAATAATAAGGATGTTATTGTACAATAGTCATAAGCCCAAGCAATAAAACAATCCTCCACCATTCAGTCAACCAAGTCTAGAAACAATCTTGAAGCCCACACTCAGCCTAATAATCACTAGTTTTGAATTATGCAATATTTTGCAAAGTTGTAATCTTTTTTAGGACAAATTATATAATTATGTACTTCTAGGATAGATACTCATAGAACTAGAAACTTTAATCTAGTTGAGAGAAAGTAGTGTTAATATTTGAGAACTTGTAAAGTGAGTTTGACTTCAACCTTTTGTTTGTTTTGTATTATCTTATTAGATGGTGGTTCGACTACAACATTTCTTTAATACAAATTTGTGCATATTGAAAAGAGAAATATGTTTAATTAAATGTATAGGATATATACCCATAGAACTAGAAACTTTAATCTAGTTGAGAGAAAGTAGTGATAATATTTGAAAACTTGTAAGGTGATTTTGAAATGTATAGGATATATACCCATAGAACTAGAAACTTTAATCTAATTGAGAGAAAGTAGTGATAATATTTGAAAACTTGTAAAACTTTAATCTAGTTGAGAGAAAGTAGTGATAATATTTGAAAACTTGTAAGGTGATTTTGAAATGTATAGGATATATACCCATAGAACTAGAAACTTTAATCTAATTGAGAGAAAGTAGTGATAATATTTGAAAACTTGTAAAACTTTAATCTAGTTGAGAGAAAGTAGTGATAATATTTGAAAACTTGTAAGGTGATTTTGAAATGTATAGGATATATACCCATAGAACTAGAAACTTTAATCTAATTGAGAGAAAGTAGTGATAATATTTGAAAACTTGTAAGGTGATTTTGACTTCAACTTTTCGTCTGTTTTGTATTATCTTATTAGATGATGATTCAACTACAACATTTCTTTAATACAAATTTGTTTGTATTGAAAAAAAAAATATGTTTAATTCCATGTATGGATATAAATTTTAAATACATATATTAATGAAATTTTGTTTCCAATTTTTTTTTTTTTCATTTATTTATTTATTAATATTTAAAAACATGATAACCATAAAACATTGACATACTGACTAAGTTACATATAAAGAACGGTGGAGATTACACTGGTGAAGAATGGTGGAGATCAAAAGCAAATTGATGTCCTTTGGCATCTTATTTCTTTAATAAAGTAAGACGGTTCACTTTGTACTTAAAGAAATAACTTTCTAATTTAGTCATAACAAAAGGAAAACAGGGCTTTCTAAAGTTTCCAATCAATCACAAGCGACTTCTTGTCTTTTATTATGTAGGAAACCAAATAAAAGCATCTGTCTATGGGAAACCACAATTTAAATTTGATGGGTATCAATCTTCACGTGATTAGGATGATAGAAAATTTGCAAGTGGAGAGTACTCAAAATCACTATAAGATTATGGATGCTTATCAAAACATGTACTTGCTTTAATTTTTTTATTATGAGTTTGGGGAGGATTTTATTTCAACATTAAATAATCATAAGTTTTGAGTTGATAATATCTCTGGTTGAGTTTTTGAAACGAGCTCAATCAAATATTGGTTCTAATATTTACCAAGTTATGAGTTGATAATATCCTTGATTGAGTTTTTGAAATGAGTTAAATCAAATCTTGGTTTTAATATTTACTTATTTCTCCTAGTAGAAAACACTTATTAAACCTACAAGCTACTTATTTATCATATATATATACCATGTTTTTTAAGTTTTTATTTAAATATTTCTAAGTTTTTTAAAAGTTTACAAAGAATCCTATTCATATTGTTCATCCCTGATATTTCATCAAAGGAGATTCATAGATTTACCCTAGAATAGCAAGTTTGTGGTGCTTAGAAAAATTTTACATTTTAATCATGTATCAATATATTATTATGTTTTTTAATGGTTTTCTTATAGATTGAAAATGAATCTATGAAGAATTTTTTGGTTTAAATTTGGTGGTGACCATTCATTACATATGGTCGCTTCAGGTGTGTGCAACTTATCCAGGAATGAGAGAAAATTATAATTCATTGATATCAGACTATATAAGGTTGTTTTGTCATCTAAATAAATAGTATGGTCACAATACACTGCCTTTTGAGGACTAGCCACACACATAGTTGTGAGGTTCAAAATATCACATGGGAAATATAATATCGTATTCAAAAAGTTATTCTTAAATAACGATGTTATTGCTACTTCAAATCACATTAATGTTGGTGTCTCTCTTGTACTGTGAATTATTTGGATGGTTTTGAAAAGAGTGGCTCTAGCACATCCTTAATGATGGGGTAGATAAATAAGATGTTTTAATCTTGCTTGTCACCTGATTTTATCCTGGAAATGTCATTATAGAGCTATTTCACATGTGGACACATATCTTCCTAAGATATTAGCTTAGGAAGGAATCTTATGTTGGAGAGATCTCTAGGATGAAGGAAATACAATGTGGAAATTTATACTAGTCTTTCTTGTGATTTTGGCTTGGTATGAATAAACCATATAGCTATTCAAGGGATTCACCATTCAATCCCATCTAATAAAACTTACAATATTAATATTCACACCAATGTCAATTTGGAGACATTAGATGGGGAAATCTTGTAAGCTCAAATAAGTTTATGAACCTAAGGATTTGTGCTAGTTTATTTGTACATCATATTCTTTCCATGACAAGTTGAATATATGTTGAGAAGTTTCAGATGCAAAGGAGAAGTGGGTAAATCACTTTAGCACAGTTTGATCCTTCCCTTCAAGTCAATAGTTATTTTTTGTAGTTGATGATTTACAAGGGTCTACTCACTAAGGAGAAACTACTTTGATAGAACTTTAGGGATGATAAATTCCTACATTATGGAGAGGTTAATATTATCCAACACACCTTTTGGAATTGTAAATATGCTTGGGAGAACTATAATTTTGTTTGGGAAACTTGGCATCATCTCTTCTTTAGTAATATTTTTTGGAGTGTTTATTTATCATCTGATGTCAACTCTAATGACCCTTTTAAGTGTAGAGATGCTACTTGGCATTGTATTAGAATTTTTATCCTATTTATTTTGTGGAAGAGATTCATCATGAAGTTTTGTTCAATAGTTTTATGTTCTCTATGTTTTCTTTTAGGGAGGAGCTTTTTTTTGGTTATGTATTCAATTTCATGCTAAGATATTTCCTGTGAAGAGATATCAAATATTGCTCCACTGAAGCGTAGTCTGACCTGAAAGATTTATTCTTACCTTTTGTTATAGAAAGATTTGCCTCACCATTGCTATCTTGCACAGAGGGCCTTTTTCCATTTCCCCATGCAGACTTGTCATCCCTTTTTGATGAATCCAGAGCTAAAAATACATATTTTTTCACATATACGCGCCCTATCTACTATACAACATGCGTATACGCAGGCTGCTCCACTACAACCCATGTACATCGAGATTTGTGCCAGAAAATACAAAAATGAAGTCGGGTTTCCATGTCACGATAGGAGATCTCTAATCCTTGGCCTTCCATATACTGGAAACTTTCTGACTCGACCCTTCAATTGCATTTTGAAGGCTATACGAGCACAATTCTAAGCTATGGAAAAAAGGAGAAAGCATTCAACTTTGAGAGCAAAGTTACTCTGGAGAAATTACTTCATATTGAGTCTGCATCCCTTTGTCCCTCAAGTCTGAACACAGTGTTCAACCCCCAAGCTTTTTCCCTGTTGTTGAGAGAACCTTATTGTCTATTTTCTATGAGCTTGCCTTTGGTGGAGGATTGAAGTGGTGGAGGCCCAGTTGGAAGGAACTTGGTTTCTTGGTTTTGAACCGTGTCGACACAAAAGTTTGTAATGTTCTCGCTTCTGCTGATCATTTATTAATAGAAATACTCCTTTCCCGTCCAATTGGTATCGTGCAAACATATGATTATGATCCATGGCCATGTTTGTAATGTTTATTAATGGATTATGCTATCTAATGTGCTAACCCCTTTATATTATCACTATATACTTTCTCTTTTTGTTTGTTGAGAACTTGTTGCAGGTACAAAGCTTTGGGTCAAAGTACTCAACAGTGGAACATCACCAAACGTTGGAACGAGGTAGGCTTCTTTCTTATCTCGCTTGCATATTGGTTTATATAGCATATGTTGGAATTTAGTAGATTTCTGCAGTCATACCTGTCTGTTGTGGTTTACCCTATCCATAGAGAGTTTTTCCCTCGTAATACCTTTTAATATATTTATGTCCTTTTTAAAATTAAATATTCTTTTGATTAACACACACACTATAATACAAAAAAATAGTTTGCAAAGGAAGCCACCACAATCACAACCAAAAATTATGTGTTGCATTAAGCTAAAACACCCACAACCATAATGCCACTAGCTATAAGTACAAAGTTCATATAAACATAAAATCTAAAAACAAACAGTGATAACCAGAATGGAGATAACATTAAGAAGTAATCATGCCAACATCATGGGGAGGTTGGCTTGATCGTTCAGGGAAAGAACCTAACCAGTAACAAGGGGATCCATCAAGTACTTACAAAGGCTATCATTCATCATTGAGAGGATTCAAGGTCATATTCTCTTAAGAAATAGCTAGGGCCAAATTCAAAAATTTCTTGTCATTTTAAGACAGGGTTGAGCACCATCTCCTACCTTGTTCTCACCTCTCTTACACATGCTAGTTGGACCAGTGGAAACCCTATTGCCACCTTTGTTGAAACTATTTGATGCAAGTCGTGAGGGGGAAGGTGGCTTTCTATTCATGGTACATGGACCCCCACTCCAAAAGTCTAGAAGTTGTTTGAAGATGGTCCATCTCCATTCTTAATTTATCCACATGCACCATGATTTATAAAAATAGGATGACACAAGTTAGTATGTCATCGTATTAAGAAAAGCTTCACGATGGGATTGTTGAATTAAAATCAACAACATTGCATTTCTTCCATATCAGATATAGAATTTTAAGCATAATGGTTATCCAAATATACCAGAACTCAATGGTCTAAACCAATCAATAACCTAATAAAGAAATTCTTCGAGATGATGATGATGATGATGATAATAATAATAATAATAATAAATAAATACACATGTAAAAAAAATCTCAACCCAAAACTAATTTTTTTTATTATTAATATAAACATATTTTCAATAATATCTATATAAACAATTAAACTCGAACTATGAGTCTTTACCACAAACACACATCATGCAATGTGAATAAAATAAAATACATTTCCCACGTGAATGATGTGATGCAATCAAAAGATAAAAAACACATCATGGACCCAAGGATGAATATTATAAAAAGCATTCCCAAAGTGAGTGATCCAAAGTGAATGATGTGATGCAATCAAACCGAATTCTTATCTTTAAAAACACAAGTTTATTCTTCGAACTTCATTTTCGAGGCACGTGAGGTGATAAACCTACACGCTCTAGGAGAGAGAGAGAGGGGTGTTATAGAGTCTAGGTAGGGATATGTATATGTAATGGTTTATCGATATTTTAGAATTATATTAATTTTAAATTTATTAAGTGTTTAATTAATTTGGAAATAGGTTTAAAATTGTGTTCATTAATGTTAAATTAGATTTAAATTTAATGTTTTTAAACTTTATTTAATATAATAAATGAAATAGGTTTAAAATTGTGTTCATTAATGTTTAATTAGATTTAGATTTATTTTTTTTAAATTTTATTTAAAATATATTAATTTTAATTAAAAAAATGTTTGTTAATTTATTAGTGATTTTTGGGAATAGTTTATGGTTTAAGAAATTATGATTTATAGGTTTTTAGGCCATTGAAATCATTGTTTAGGTCATACCAATCCTTTGCATGGTTAGATTTTAGGTGTTTCTTTCCAACTAGTCATGTTTGGAACCTGGATCCTCTTACGAAAGGAGGCCCATTAAAACCAATCACAATAGCTAAATTTAACTAATTTTAATTATATATGATGATGATGATGATGATTAACATCCACTAGAGTAATCTAAATAATTAAGAGAAGCTTTCCAAGATCACCATAGTTTTGTTGAGTTAAAAGGTTAGGAAGGTTGATAATCTAATATATATATATATAGAATGGTCAAATGAACATTTTGTAAGATACATACTAGGTACATACTCGCATGACAAGTGGTAGTGTTTATCTAATTCTTAACTCAACATACAAGATAAGTAGAGGGTTTCGAACCTGTGACTTTACATAAAAGAGTGCCTTCACAAATCTGCAAGAAAACATGAATATGGGTGGGGAGGGTAACAAGGATTCCTCTCAACCACCCAAACTACATCCAATGGATGCCACAAAAATATACAATGACTTTTATATCATATGTATCATTAACCAAATTCCTTTTCCAAATTTAAAATAAAAAACTTTTAAACAAAATTTTAATATGTTGAGTTTTACCCTAATTTAAAAATATAAAAATAAATATAAAATTTTTTATTTTTCATAAATTAACAAATTTTTTTTTTATATAAATCCAAATTTTAAATTTTTACACATTTGAAAAGTGTTTGAATACAAAAAAAATTTAAATAGTTTGCAGCTTTCTTTAATTTATTTCATAAATTTATAAATTTCAATTAGCATAAATCTATATGCTTAAGCACATTGCATTGTTGAAAGATGGACCAAAAGACATGATAGTGAGAGTGGTGTCAAAGGTGGTGACATGATAGTGAGAGTGGTGTCAAAGGTGGTCTATGGGAATGTATTTTTACATTTAAAGATGTTTTTCACAATCCAATACATCAAAATGTATAATTATATTCTCAATATAAGATGATAATATTACTTAAAAAAATATTAATAAGAAAAATAAATTTCAATTTAATATTAAATTTAAGTAAAATATTTATATATTATTTATAAATTAAGAATAGAAAAAATTATTAATATTTATTGAGAATTTTTTATAAATTTAAGTAAAATATTTATATATTATTTATAAATTAATAATAAAAAATTTTAGTAATATTTATTGGAAAACTTTTATAAAATTTCAATAATAACTAATTAGTAAAAACATAATGATATTATATAATCCAAAACCATATACCAAATCACAATTCCCTCCACTTTCACTAACCATCGAGTCCTCATGTTCGTGTCGCATGAACACAACAATCATCGGAGCCAAATAATGAACATGAACATAACAATCATCGGAGCCAAATAATTTTGTTCGTAAGTACTATTGATTACTCAATTTTTTTTTTCCAAATTAGTTGAGGGATGATGTTGTTATGGTTTTGTTTTGAACACTATTGACTACTCAATTTTTACATGTTCATACCTTAAGAAA
>ML784344.1:693214-708531 GCA_009831015.1 Picea engelmannii
CTCAACTTACAACTGGTTTGCATGGGAGTGATAACTGGTTTGCAATCTTCCATTCTGAACCTCTTTAGCATTTCTCTGATATACTTGGTTTGAGAAATAAAAATTCCTTGGTTGCTTTGACGTATCTGAAGTCCCAAAAAGAATGATAGTTCTCCAAGTAACGACATTTCAAATTCATTTTGCCTATCTTTTGCAAATTTCTGGCCTAACCTGTCATCATCACTACCAAAAATAATATCATCAACATAAACTTCAATTAATAAAATATTACCTTGACTTACCTTGATGTAGAGGTTGTTGTCTGCAGTTCCTTTTTTGAACCCTGGCTGCTACAGATACTTATCCAGTCTGGAGTACCATGCTCTAGGAGCCTGTTTTAGACCATAGAAGGCCTTCTTTAATTTACATACATAGTCTGTGTTCTTTGACAACTGAAATCATTCTGGTTGTTCAATGTAGACTTCTCTTCTTCTTCAAGTTCCCCATTCAGAAAAGCTAATTTTACGTCCATCTGATATACTTTAACATTTTTTGAGCATGCATAAGCTAAAAGTAAACAGATTGCTTTCATTCTGGCAACTAGGGAAAATGTCTCTTCAAAGTTGATTCCTTCAATCTGTGCATATCCTTTACATACCAATATATCTTTGTTCCTTGTAACCTATCCATTTTCATTCAATTTATTCCTGAAAACCCCTTTTATGCCGATCACATTCTTATTCTTTGGTCTTGGAACCAATTCCCAAGTGTCATTTTTCTCTATTTGATCCAATTCTTCATCCATGGCCTTATTCCAAAATTCATCCTTGTTGGCTTCTTCAAAACAGTTTGGTTCAATTGTAGATAAGAGTGTTAGGTGTGTTTGTTCTGGTGAATAGATTTTTCTTCTAGTCTCAACTCCTGCATCTTTGTTTCCAATAATCTGATCTGAAGGATGATTCTTCTGTACTCGTTTTCTAGGTGTCTTTATAGATACTTTATGAACTTTCTCTTCTACTTCTGTCATATTTTCTTCATATTCATCTTCCTCTTCTACTTCTTTTTCATCTTCTTCTTTTAAAATTTGTTCCATTGATTTGTTTTCTTCTTCTTTTGATTCTGGTTTGCCTGTTTCATCAATTGTTACATTGATGCTTTCCACAACTTTGTTCAATCTTAGATTGTAACACTTGTATGATTTCTTTGTACTTGAGTAACCAACAAGTATTCCTTTTTCCACACAAGAGTCAAACTTTCCCATTCTGCCATCTTCTCTTTTGATGTAGCATTTACTTCCAAAAACTTTGAAGTGCTTCACATTTGTTGGTCTTCCTTTCCATATCTTGTAGGTAGTTTTATCAGTGTTGTTTCTGAGCATTAATCTGTTTTGAATGTGAAATGTTGTATGCACTGTCTATGTCCAAAATATATCTATCAATTTGGAATCCATTAGTATTGTTCAAGCCATTTCTTGTATTGTCCTGCTATTTCTTTCAACAACTCCATTCTGTTGAGGTGTCCTAGAAATGAAGAATTGCCTTTTTATTCCATGACTGCTACAATAGTCCATAAATTCATTTGAAGCGAATGCTCCTCCATTATCAGATCTCAAACATTTGATTCTTGAATCTATCTCATTTTCAACCATTTCCTTGTATATCTTGAAGTTTTCAAAAGCTTATGACTTGTTCTTGAGAAAGCAAACTGCAGTCATTCTTGTATAATCATCAACTAATAACATAAAGTATTTTTCACCTTTTAAGCCTTTTGTTGTAGTTGGTCCAACTAGATGAGTGTGCACAATTTCCAGTGGTCTTGTTGTTGAATATTCCTTTGATTTTGAACCTAGTCTTTGTTTGCTTTCCTTGTTGACAATGCTTGCATAAAGTGTTGGTTGGTTTCGTGATCTGGGGCATTTCTCTAACTGATTCTCTTTTGTTGACTTTGAAAAGGTTATCAAAATGCATGTGACCCATTCTTCTATGCCATCACCAACTTTCATCTTCCTTTCCTAGACAACACTTTTCATTTCCAATTTCACTTAACACATATATGTTATTTGAAGTTCTTATAGCTGTACCGACCAATTTCCCTGAACCTTCTTTTCTTATCTCACACTTTTCTGAATGAAAAGTAAGTTTCTGACCTTGGTCACACATTTGAATCACACTTAAAAGATTATATTTCATATCTTCTACTAGTAGAACATTTTGTTCCTTTTCATTCTTGTTCCCAATTTGGACTCTGCCTTCTCCAATGATTTTGGATGAATTATCATTTCTGGAGACTGATCCATTTTTTTATTTTCGTAATGTAAGAAATGTGTCTTTATCACCTATCATGTGCTTCAAACATCCACTGTCAACATACCAACCATGTTTCTTCTTCTTAGCTTGTAGAGTGACTATGCATTCTTCATTGTTATACTGATCTTGCTTTCTTATCCATGTCTTTTTATGAGGTTCTTGTCTGTGACTGTCGTTATTCTGTTGAGGTTCTTTAGGAGGGACTATCATTCTGCAATCCTTGGCCATGTGTCCAAAATTGTTACATTTGTAACATTCCACTTAAGTTCTCAAAGATTCAAACCTATTGTAACTTCTTCATTGTGTGTCACTAGTTCTCCTTGAATAATCCCTTTGTGTATAACTCTCAAAGTTGTTACTGCTCTTGTTGTTAGCTCTGTAATTCACAACTTTATGTCCAAAATTATTACATGCATAACATAAACCAAAAAATATATTTTGATACCTGGGATTTGAAGATCTTCTGAAATGAGGTGCTCTTATGAATCCTTCTTCTTCTTGAGGCCTATCTGTCTGTTGTTGATTTAGAAATCTGAATCTTCTTGGTGGAGGAGTGTCCCTATAATATTCCTTGTATATCTTCCTATCCTCTTTGATTGTTTCTGCAGAGATCTTTGGATTTGTTTCTTTCTCTGTTGTTTTGGAGTTTGATCCCTTTTCTGTCTGATTGTATCCAAGTACGGACTTGTCAAGATGATATTTTTGATTGTTGATAATGTCATCTAGAACTTTTGAGTTATTCTGCATATTTTTCTTTTGAATATCCTTTCTTAGTGTGACAACCTCTGCTTCCAAGTTTCCAATGATCTTGTCCTTTTCTTCTAGTTGTTCTTTGAGTGCTTCTTCAATTCTTTTATCTTCTTCTATTTGAACCTTCAATTTTGTGATCATTTGTTCTAGTTCTCGAGTGTCCTTTTTCTTGTCTAGTTCTGTTTGTAGTTTCTTTTTTTTCTTCTTTTCTCTTCTGATAACTACTATGGCACACATTAATTCTTCTCGATAGTCAACTTATTCCTCTTCAATTTCTTCTTCGACTTCTTCACATTCTTCTTCAGCTTCTTCATATTCTTCTTCAGAGTCTTCTTTGTCAGAGTCTTTTACTGCCATGGATAGAACTCTTCCTATCGCATTGTCACTGACTTCATCTTCATATGATGATGAGATGTCTTCTTTGGTGTATAAGATTTTCTTGAAAAATTTCTCTGTAGTTATTTTTCCTTTATATGTGTGTTTTCCTTTTGAGTAACCTTCATCATTTCTCTTTTTCTTATGAGGACATTTGTTAGCAAAATGACCAATACCATCACAATTAAATCAAATTAAAGGGAGCTTACCTCTATACCTACTGTTGGTTCCCTTGTTCAGTATTTTGACAAAGTTGGCCATTTTTTCATTATCTTCCGAGGCGTCACTGTTGCTTCTATATTATTCTCGTTCCTTTTTATTTTTCTTTGATATTTTGGATAACTTGAAGGATTCTTCTTTTACATCTGGATTTTCCTGCTCAGATCTCATTTCATATGTTGTGATGATTCCATGCAGTTCATCCATGCTTATTGAGTCCAGATCTGATCTTTCTTCTAGTGCTGATATCTTAGGGTTGAATATCATAGGAAGAGATCTTAGTATCTTTTGAACAATTAAAGATTCTTCAATTTCTTCTCCCAATCCTATGATTGCATTCACTGTTTCATCGACTCGTAAGAAGTAGGCTGTGATATCTTCATCTTCCTTCATTTTTAGTTGCTTGAACTGACCTTTGTAAGTCTGAAGCTTTGCTTCTTTGAATTTTGTATCTCCTTCATAAATATTTTGAAGCTTGTCCCAAATCTCTTTAGCGGATTTACAGTGTGCAACTTTGGTGAATACCATATCACTGAGATCATTCAAAAGTGCATTTGTGGCTTTGGAATTATTCTCACCGAGTTTTACTTCTTTGTCATTTGTTGGTGGAACTGTTGGTGTTGTGTATCCACTTACAATTGATTACCAAACTTGAAATCCCTGTGCCTGTATATATGTCCTCATCCTTATGCTCCAAAAAACATACTTCTGTCCATCAAACTATGGTATTCCATTTTTATATGAGTTGGTACTCTCCATGATCTACCTTTCAGTGGTTAAACTGATTTCTGAAGGAACCTACTATGATACAAATTGTTGGATTACTGAGAGGGGGGGGGTGAATCAGTAATAGAGCAATTTAATACTTTTTAACCATATAATCCAAGTGTTATATCAATGAAGCATTATCATCCAATAAATGTAGAGTAAATAAGCAATGAACAAATGAAAAAACATACACATACAAAGTACACCAGTGTTTTATGTGGATACCCAAATCGGGAGAAAACCACAAAATGTTTTTTCTTATATGTCTTGAAGAATTACATTCATTCGAAGCACCAACTTCCTCTGTTTTCTAGCAACAATTGGAAGGAGGCTCCAACCTCCTAGTTTCTCAGGCTACAACCTGAGGGAATATCTAACTCCCCAATTCTCTGGCTACAACCAGAAGGAGGCTACAACCCCCTATGTTCTTTGGCTACAACCGGAAAGTGGATATAACCACCTGTCTTTGCCTCGTCCTGCCACCCTGAAGTATAAGTAGAATGATGGAACCACTGTCAACCTGCCACTGTGAGATATACTACTGTAAACCTGTACCAATAAATCTGAACCATACATCAACCTATACCTCAACCTGTAATCAACCTGTACCATAAACAAGTGCATCAACCATGCACCAACCTGCACCAAATAACCTGTAATCAACCTGTACCATAAACAAGTGAATCCAACCATGTAACAAGTATGTACCAATCATGTGTCAACTACTCATCAACTATGAATCATCAATATGTACCAACATCATCAACTATACACCTCATGTATGTGCCAACTCATCAACTACTTGTCTCAACCATGTACCTCAACCAAAAGCTCTCATCAATTTCATCATCAAAATCTAATTTGTAGCTCTGTAATATACCTGGTGTATATGATCACATTCCTGCAAACCTTCCTTAACTTCAACAACAAGAGACTAGCATTTTCATCAAACTTTTCTTTAGTCTCACATGCCTAGTTTTGGATTAGTCAACAACCCTAGCTTGAAGTAATCATAACTTTGTACCTTTAATGTATAAATATATGAAACTGATACACAATTTTATTTAGTTTTTTTTGTACAGTTTCTCCTGGTTTCACTACTTGGAACCTCACAGAAAAGGAGTTATAGCAAAAATGGCATACCTTGCTGAATTCTAGCTTATTCTAGAGAGAGACCTTATAGAGAGTGCCCCACACAAAATATTTGTTTGATTCATCTAAAACTATTACACAACATACTAAAGACTGTACCCTAACTAATACATTTGGTTTCACTGAATTTGGATCTGTTATGAAGAAGTTATGACGTTTTTACCTGAAACAGATGTTTTTGATTAGTTTCAGGACTAGCCACAAACCTTATTTTCCACGGAGTGTAACTCCAACACTACAATGACCAACAAGATTATTTTTTTACCACAGATACTTGGATATTTTTTCTCAATGGCATAGTAATTTCATGGTCTAAATCGTTATATAAAAAAATTTATAGCGAAAATGGTGAGATGACCTGTAAATAACATACCTTAGAAAGCACCATCAAAAGAATTTATCCTTCCTTGTATTTCTGCCTTTTTTTCTTCACCTTCCCTCATAATTTTGGCTTAGATATCCTTGGTTACCTCAGACACCTATAGATATTCAATATTCTCAATGGTGTTTAAAATGAGAGAGCCTTGCCTCTTATTTATACTCTCCAAGTAGCTTCCTTAGAAACATCTTCTAGGCCACTTGGCCCCACTTTCCTTATTTTAGGGTTAACCCACTTCTAATTTATCCATTAAATTTATTATTAAAATAATTTATTTTGTATTCACTTTGAATTATAATACACTCATTACTTCACTTTATTATTTACCTTTTAAAATATCTTAAACCACTTTGACTACTTTGACATTTTGGGGCTTCTAGATGACATATGAGGGTCCTCCAACTTCGTAAGGCCATAGCTCTCAAACCATGAGGAGTTATGTGACGTTCCACATACCACCAAAAATGGAATGACATGTACTATCCATATAGAATATTATTATCTGAAAATATATCATAACTCATACCGTTAGCCATCAAACAAACTTGGGTCCATTACCCAAACTTGGGATCTCCAACTTCTCATGGCCATAACTCTCTAACCGTGAGGAGTTATGTGACGTTCCACATACCACCAGAAATGGAATGATAAGAAATATCCATATATGATAGTTTACTTAACAAATTCATTGTCCTTCATCTCATTATTCCACAATCAACCATGGTTTATCTTACTCCGAAAAGTGTCTTCCCGTGAGGACTTTCACCATAAGGGGACCACTTTGGAGTTCATCCATCTTTACTTCTTATCAACCATGACAAGACAATAATGATTCATATTTAGATCAAACAATATTGGGTCCATTACCGAAACCTTTTCTCCGCGGATCTTTCTTCAACGGTTGACATCAATGACAACTAACCTTAATCAACAGTATTGGTATTAAGGCAATCGAAAAATGAATTGATTCCTTGTCTGCTTTTTATATTTAGTGTTCTGGCAATGGAAAAATGAAATAAATTCATGCCTGCATTTTTTATATTGGGTATTCTAGCAATGGAAAAATGAAATGATTTCATGTCTGCATTTTTTTTTTATATATTTGGTATTATGGCAATGGAAAAACTAAATGACGTCATGCCTGCATTTTTATATTGGGCATTCTAGAAATGGAAAAACGAAATGATTTCATGTATGCATTTTTTATTATTTGGTATTTTGACAATGAAAAAATGAAATGAATTCATGCTTGCATTTTTACATTTGGCATTCCGGCAATGGAAAAACAATTAAATTTCTAAGTCTGCGTCTTGCACTTAATAATTTCTGTTTTTTATTACCTCTTGCCTGGAAATTCACCCCTCTCTGGATTGCATTTCGTTTAACTGCTGGGGTGATTTTTTCCCTTATTGAAGACTGAGTTAAGCATTAAAAACTTACTGCTATTGGATTCCTGGGAATGCCCATGTTTTGTCTTTTAAAAGATGACTAATATGTGGTTGAATTACCCACGATTTTTGTCATTTAATTCGAGACTGAGATCGTTGTGGAATGCCCACATTTTTGTATTTTAAAGGTTGACTGATATGTTGTTGATTGCCCATGATTTTCTCATTTATTCTGTGACTGAGATTTTCGTCGAAGGCCCACTCTTTTGACCTTTAAAAATTGACTGATATGTTGTTAATTGCCCACTATTTTGGGTCATTTAAATGCATGTTTGAGTTTTATAATTAAACGCCATGTTTTGGCTATCAAAAAGATTGATTGAATCTATTGTTAACACCCACGTTTTTCTATTAAAACTATGGACTAAGTCGCTATTAAATTCCCACGAATTGTCCTTAAATTATAGCCTGTTTTTGCTGAGATATGGCATAGCATTTCGCCATTAACTGTGACTACATATTGTTGTTGGCGTGACCACGTTTTTCCCCATTTAAATTGTTGACTGCGATTGCTGGAATGGATACAAATTTTCCTTAAGTGTTGCCTGCGTGTTACTATATTATTGTTATATTGATTGCCAGGATAATTTGCTACAATGAGTTATTAGACAACAATTTCCTTCTTATTGATTAATTGCCACAGTGAGTTAAATGGCTAACAGTCATGAAAATTGCCTGGTTATTGCACTATTAATTGTTTGTTAACAATTATGTCAATTGCCTTGTGAATTGCTATACTAATTGCTAGGTTAATTAACATGTTAATCGCCTCATCATGCTATATTACTTGTTAGGATAACGGTCATGTAAATCATCGTGTTATTGCTAAATTAATTGTTATGTTAGTTGTTATGTCAACTGCATTGTTAATTGCGATATTAATTGTTAGGTAACCGCTATGCTAATTGCCTTATTAAATTGCTACAACGATGTTAATATTTAGTGGTTTCCTTATCATTATTAATAAGACATGTAGTATTGTTGGTTCAGTCAATACAGACATACCACACGTCGAGATTTAATTGTTCATAAGTGTTATAATGGTAGCATTCTACAATAGAATCGTTAATGTTGTTAATTAAGTTGATGGCTAGTTGGATGGAGATTTGGATTAATATTGAATTGCCCAATTAGACTCTGATTAATGATTAAATGAGTTTATTAAGTATTGACCCAAGTAGAGGTTAAAATTGCTAAATTAAAATGCGGTTAATGATTAAATTGTGATGCATAATTGCCGAATTGATTCATAGTTGATGTTATTTAGATTGAATTTTATGATTTAATTGGGATGAAGAATTGTCGAAATGATTCGTAATTGATGTTATTGATTGAATTTAATGACTAAGGTATAATGTAGAATGGCCGATTGGATTGTATTTAATGTTAATTTGATGTTAAGTTAAAGGCCAATTTATAATTTAGACTTGCTAAAATTAGATGGATAATCGATGCCAAAACAAATTGTAACTTGATGTGCCCCGTTAGAATGGAACCCATGTTAAATTTGAATGTAATCATGGACCGGTTAGCCTGGGTGATTGGTGGGGTTGGGGATGATGTCGTGTGGGATGGCATCACCCCTTGTCTTCATTATTTTGTGTCTCATCGACCTTTCATGTGGGGGTAGGTATAGTCTCCCAGTCAGTTTTTTCTAGAGTCCTTGGTCTGGATAGCTTATGTTTGCGCCAAGGTTATTGACGCATCTATTAGCGGGGAATGACATGATTCCTGATGCAGGGATCATGGCGTGCCTTGTGGGTTATAGGAAAATGATATCTTGGACAGATTCAGTGCCTACCATGTGAGTGTGGTTGAGTGTCATATGTTGACTTGGGTGCATGCATTGGTTCACACGCCTTAAGGTTCTAGTATTGTTCGTCAACGTCATTATGTCAGGAAGGGGAATTTGTCCCTTAGCTTGTAGGTGTGTCTTGTTGTGTCGGGTGGTTAGTCGTTACTCCTGGTTATTCTATGCCTGTTTTGCCTGGTTGCCCTTGTGTCTTTGTGTGGTGTCATAGTTGTCTGTTTCCTAGGTTGCATGCTTCTGTTCATCGTCTGTGGTGTGGTCAAACTTTTTTCGTCGTTGTCTTCTTTCCCCTTAAATCTTAAAAAACAAAAAAATTAAAAATTAATTTTTTTTGGCTTTGCTCGTGGTCATAACGCCGGGGACATTACATATGGTATCAGAGTGAGGTTCAACCTGCGACTTGGGATCACTACAACTTTCATTGATATGATTTGATTATAATGATTGCTAATTAAGTTGACTTGTACTTGTGCAAGTAATCATGGTTAGGGGATGCCACAGAGGCAGATGATGAGGTACTAGGGGAGGAGGCGCAACGCCTCCCAGTAGCATCCATGCCTAAGGGGTCTAACCCCTAGTGAGATGAAAAGGTTGTCGGGTAGGAGAAAATAATAGTAGGGTATGTGGTTGGTTTGATGAGGTCTTTTCAACATATGTCTGAGGCACTGATCAGCCGTTTGGACAGAGATGAGGCCAGAGCGTCGACACCCCCTGAGGGTCCCCCGCATGCTCTAGTCAATACTGGTAGCATTCACCGTGAACTTGAGAAGGTCAAATTTCCTAAGTTCTTTGGTGCCCTGGATGACGCAGCCATCGAGGCATGGTTGGAGAATATGGCAATGTTCTTTTCACTTCGCGACTATACCTCCAACATGAAATTCCTCATGGCAGTCTTTCAACTGAAGGGGAGTGCTCTTCTAAGGTGGAAGACACTCCTACCACAACTGAACATGGCCATCGAAGACGTGTCATGGGAACTATTTGAGGAATGGTTCCGAGAGAGGTACCGATCAGAGGAATTCATTGAGTGCCATCTCAATGAGTTCAATGCTTTACGACAGGGCGGTCGTACGGTGCTCGAGTACAAGGCCCATTTTATGGAGTTGCTTCGGTATGCTCTACATCTTAACACTGAGAAACTCAAGGTCAACAGGTCCGTGTTCAACCTTAATGGTAGCATACGTGAAAAGGTTAGGATTCTAATGCCTCAAACCTTGCACGATGTCATCCAGAAGGCCCTCATAGCAGATGAGGAGATTATCAGCGGGGGTCAGAGTAGGACTCCAGTGAGACCGATAGGGAAGGTGTCATCTGGTGTGCAACAACACCAGACACTAGCCAGACATATGCCCAAATATCGTGGCTTCCAGAGAGGACCCACTTTCACTACACCTTGGTGATCAACGCCTCAGTAGTGGACACCTTATCGGGGACCACAACATCAACAACAAAGTTGACCACATTAGAAGCAGTTTAGGTCTGTTCAGAAGAACAGACCAGGATTCCAGGCCAGTGGGTCGTCATCTTCTACTTCGGGTACCAGGACTACTGGACCGAAGAAGGGGTGTTGGACGTGTGGGGAGCCACCCTACTAGCGCGACTGCCCTGTGGAGAGGACTAGAGCATCTAGATCAGTCGGACCCACTACCGTGGGAGATTTGGGTAAGGCCCATCAAATTCATGCAACAGTGAATAACCACCAAGAAGAGCATCAGTCGACTGTGCTCGAGACGACAGGTACCATCGCTAACCAGACCCTTAGTATTTTGATAGATCCCAGTGCTACTGAGAGTTTCATTTCTGGTGTAGCGCTAAAAAGGATTAAGGTAAAGGAAATAAAAAAAGATGATTTTAGCTTCATAGATATGGATTCGGGAGACAAAGAAAAGGTTGGAGGAAAGGTTATGGAATGTATCCTTAACCTAGGAGAGTTTGTCACCAGGGCCAACCTATATGTCATGATATTAAGATCTTATGATGTCGTGATCGGTATGGAATGGATGGAATCGCATGAGGTGATACTCAATTGTAAGATAAAATGATCAAGCTTGGTCAATGACGAGGGACAGAGACGTGTGATTGTAGGCTAGAGCCAGTGAGTTTACCTGAGGTTCATCTCTTCCTTACAGCTTCAAAAGAGCATGCACAAGGGATGTAACCTTTATGCGATCCTTGCGTTAAACAAGAAGGGAGTAGAAGAAGGTCTAGAACACCTTCCTGTGGTGAGAGAGTTTGCAGACGTCTTTCTTGAGGAGTTACCTGGGATGCCTCCAGAGAGGGAATTGGAGTTTACTATAGACTAAAACCTAGAAATGAACTGATAGCTAGAACACCTTATCAGATGTCGACCCTGGAGCTACAAGAGTTGAGAATGCAACTGAAGGAATTGCTGGACCTGGGACTGATACGTCCAAGTGTGTCATCATGGGGTGTGCCTGTTATTTTCATACGAAAGAAGGATGGGTCATGGAGGCTCTGCATTGACTACCATCAATTGAACAAGACCATGATCAAGAATCAATGTCCATTGCCAAGGATTGATGATCTGTACGATCAAATGAAGGGTGCGACAATGTTCTCAAAGATCAATTTGCAATCAGGGTATCACCAGTTACAGATCAAGGAGGATGATGTCCCTAAGACCGCCTTTAAGATTAGGTTTGGACATTACGAGTTTATTGTTTTACCGTTTGGAATGACAAACGCCCCAAGGGTATTTATGAGTTTGATGAACGGGGTGTTCCACGAGTACTTGGACAAGTTCATCTAAGTATTCATTGACGATATATTGATTTACTCTCAGACAATGGAGGATCATGATGAGCACTTATGCTTGGTACTACATTGTTTGTGAGAGCACAAATTGTATGTGAAGTTGTCCAAATGCTCATTTTATCAATCGAATATTCACTACTTAGGGCATGTCATCTCCGATAAAGGTATCGCCGTGGATCCAACCAAGGTTGAGGCTATTATGGAATGGCCAGCGCTGATGAACGTCACTGAAGTACATAGCTTCATGGGTCTATCAGGATACTATCGACGGTTCGTCAAGGGATTTTCGAAGATAGAAAATCCAATCATGGAATTACAGAAGAAAAACAAGGAGTTTGTTTGGACCGAGAAATGCACGAAAGAATTTCAGAGGCTCAAGGAGCTGTTGATAACATTGTTGATACTAAAGGTCCCTGACATGGATGTGGACTTCCTGGTATGCACTGACGGATCCAAGGAAGGCTTAGGCGGAGTCTTGATGCAAGACAGTCGAGTGATCTCTTATATCTCGAGGAAACTGAGAAGGCATGAGGAGAACTATGTGATGCACGATTTGGAGTTGTTAGCCATCGTTTATGCCTTGAATGTTTGGAGACACTACCTTGTTGGATGAAAATTTGAACTAAAGACGGACCACTGTGGATTACAACACATCTTTATGCAAAGCGACCTGAACGCGCGACAATGACATTGGTTGGAATTACTTAGCGAGTACGACTTTGAGATTAATTACATAAAAGGAACAATGAACCGAGTGGCAGATGCATTGAGTCGGAGACCACACATCTTTTCGGTGTTGCCTCTTCAAACGAATCTATGTGAAAATATTCTAACTTTACAGTGTGACGATGACTGGTACAAATAGGTTGAGGGTTTTATCGAAAAAAACACAATGATGGTACCAAGATTTGAAGGATTTTCGTTTGATGACGATGGTTTATTGAGGTTTAAAAATGAGATTTACTTACCACTGAACGATGAGTTGAGGAGATTGATCCTGAGTGAGGCTCATAGAGAAGTTAACATGGCTCACCTGGGAGTCACGAAGATGAGGGAAGACCTTAAACCCTTATTCTTCTTGAAGGGAATGAAGACATATATAGTCATCTATGTGGCCAGACGTCTAGAATGTCAGTAGGTGAAGGCTGAACATAGACACCTAGCAGGATTACTACAACCACACGTTGTTCCAAAATCGAAATGGGAGGTTATTTCGATGGATTTTATTTTTGGATTGCCACTAATGACAAGGAGACATGACTCGATTTCATAGTAATAGATGCTCTGACGAAGATTTATTTCTTTATTCCTATGCATACAACGTATCAGGCACCTGACATAGCTAGAGTTTTCATCAGTGAGATTGTGAGGCTGCATGGCATACCTAAGAGGATTATATCCGATCATGGATCGATGTTTACTGGACAATTTTGGATGAGTTTCCAAGAGGCCTTGGGAACCCAACTTAACTTCAGTACGACGTATCACCCAGAGACTGATGGGCAGACCGAATGAATGAACCAGACCTTGGAGGACATGTTGTGTATGTACGTGATGGAACAACAAAAGCATTGAGAAGAATTCTTGCCATTGGTGGAATTCGCTTATAACAACAGTTACCAAAGCACCATTAAGATGGTGCCTTTTGAGTTTCTTTACGGGTGATCATGTCAGACACCTTTGAGTTGGGATTGGCTTGAGGATAGGGTCCTGGTGGGACCAGAAGAAATCCAAGAAATGGAAGAGAAAATTCAACCAATATGACAAAGGATTAAAGAAGCGCAGGATCGACAGAAGAGTTATGCCGATGCACACCATGTTGACCGCAGTTATGAGGTTGGCGATCGAGTATTCTTGCGGGTTAAACCGCATAAGAGCTCGATCAAGTTTGGAAAAGGAGTTAAAATCTCTCCTAGGTTCATGGGACCTTTCAAGATTGTGTAGAGAAAGGGGCCCATGGCCTATCAACTAGCCTTGCCTGATTCTTTGAGGCGTATGCACGATGTTTTTCATGTATCTGTTTTGAGACATTATATTACTGATCCTACACATGTTATTGACATGAGTTATTTGCAAGTATTGGACGAGGGGGTGCTCACCGCTGAGCCGATCCGCATCTTGGATCATCACATTTGATAGCTACGGTGTCGAACTGTAGGGCAGGTCAAGGTCCAGTGGGACAACTATAGTCCGCACTTGACGACCTAGGAGGACACATATGATATGCGCCAACAATTTCCATTTTTTTTTTATAGATAGGCTTATGATACTGTGATACACAATTTCGACACTTGTATTGTGAAACTTCAGGAAGAAGTTTAGACCAAGAGGGGGTGTATGTAACATCCCGCTCTTGCACACTAAGCAAATTTATTCTTTGAGGACAATTGCTCGCAAGTGATCTAGATTACTATACTATTAAACATTTGATTTTGATTATGAGATGTTATGGTTGATGACATGTTGTTTTACTGCATTGACATAGACAGGTGCTATTGACTCGGTTTTACTGAGTGTGTAGGATATTGAACCTCGAGGATGCAGAGGCATCGATGGAATCCCTTGGACTCTAGATCAAGTCAGGGAGTGTACCATTGGGGTTTGATTTTTTTATATGTGATATTAGTGCATCTGATTAGATGATATGATATGGATATATTCTGACATGATTCATTGATGATGCAGGCTGATGATAGCTTGTCGACCAGACTCACATGTGGAGTAAAGGGGTCATGCATGACTACCCGAGAGGTTGAGGGAGAGGTGTGGACAACATCCCCACCACAACCTACTAGAACTCCTGCCATGGCTTGAACTGTAGGTTAACATTTACCTAGTTTGAGAGGACCCACGATTCCATGAGGGAAGACTGCGACAGTCCCTCACGATGATTCTAAAGGGAACACAATAAGGCAGGGGCCTTATTACTTAGAGGCCCTTAGTCTCCCACAAGTTCACCTGGTGGAGTATTGACTCCAAGGGTTTTTTATGTCTACCAAGTCAGTTAAGAGGTGAGTGGCACCCTTGGAACACGTGGTGCATCCTGAAGGGCATGTCGCAAAAGAAAAATGGAAAGAGGCGAGTGGTACCCTTGGAGCATGTAGTATTTCCTGAAGGGCATGTCGTGCACGAGAAACATGTGAGGCGAGTGGCACCCTTGGAGCACCTAGTGTGTCCTGAAGGGCATGTCGTGTTATTAATGATAAATGAATGAACCTAGATGGCCTTATGACTAATATAGTGATGAGAAATTTTTAAAACAAATTCCCTAATAAAATGTCACCCACGAAAGTTAAAGTCTAGGTCTAATTTACTAGTTGCAGAATTTTCTCCATCCTTTATAAAAAAAAAAAGGG
>ML784345.1:6934-36663 GCA_009831015.1 Picea engelmannii
AACACATAATGTGTATTCACTATGTTTAAATAACAAGTATATGTTATGTTGTCATGACATATCTACTTGTCAATGTATGTTTGGTTTGATTTTAGGTTTGGACTAGCAAACCATATGCTTAAACTATAAAAACTAAAGGTAGTAGTTCTTCCAAATCTTTATTAATATCTACAAATTCAATAATACTCTTTAATATGAAAAATACATTCATTTCTTATAATACTACACACATCTATAGAACCAATTCTACAAATTTCAAATATATAACTTTCTTATAGATATATCATCTTTTCTTTTTTAAAATACACAACACAATTCCTAAATATAAGTGTGGTATTTTTTTATTTAAATGTTAAGGTTCTCAAATGTCACATGTACATTTCACATCATTGGATTTGCTAACTTTTTTAATTTAAAAAAAAAAAAACATTAACATTATAAAAAATATATACACATTGATATAGATTATCTTCTACATGTTTAAATTTTTTATAAAAATATTGTCATGTTCATTATATATAGCATCATAGTCACAAATATAGTTGTTAGTTTTTTCAATATATTCCTTTGATGCTTTAAAGTTGTTATAAATGCTTAAGCCTTCAAGTTGTTATATATTGTATTTTGATTTTATGTTTCTATAACTCATGTTTTCACATTCGCAGATTTTCAAAGGACATCTATTGAGGCGAAATGTCGAGACAAAAGTCTCCAAATATGCCTCGCAAATGCTCAAGGATATCAAATTAAAGAGGAAGAGGAACCCCTTCTTCAAATGAGACACCAAGGACGTCAGAGACCCCTATCTCAACAATGCATGGCAGCTTGGGAGGGGCAGCTAGTGACCAAAGGAAATCTAGTCAGATGAGGAGATTATCAAATGAATCGGTGAATATATCATCCATACAAAGTGCTCAAAAAAGTTCTATGGATATAGCTTTATTAGATAGGTTGAACATAAATACTCCAACACCGTAGAATGTAGGGAATCCATCACATCAACAAAATATGTTTGGTACTTTCTTTTTTTTCTTTTTTTCTTTTTTGTAATGTTGTAATTAGTTCCAAATGTTCCTTTGTGTAGAGGATCAGTTTAATGTGATAGAATATAATGAAAGCGAGATTCGTTATCACGAATATTCCAATGTTGGTGAAGAGAGTGAAGGTGGATTAAGGGGGCATTATCAAGAAACCGAAGATTACACACATATGTCCACCTATCCATCAAATCTTGGTGATGAGCTTCTTTGGGAAGGGTATGTTGAAGCAATGACCCTAGAATGATGCTTAGGTGTTAAAAGAAGGTTGCAAAATGATTTGAGGTGCTTGTATCTTCCTCAAGAGAAAAAGAAAAGCTTGGATATTGTTTTGCATTCATTGCAGAAATTTATGGATGCATATCAAAAGATGGGGCCAACTCATAGTTTCATCGATTTGATGAGGAGACGAAACTCAAAGGTGATGAGAATCGATAAATGGGAAGTAGCAAAAAGTACAGTTTGAAAAGAAAATGTAATTTCTATGTTCAATTTCAAAGAGGGGCCAAAGAGAAAGATGTTGAAACTGCAATATTTTAAGCACTCGAACATAGCAGAACATCTCTATAACAGACTTTTGGCAGCATATGGGAAGTTGTCGTGAAATGATGAGGTTACACATTAGTTTGCTAGACTCTTTTATGAATATTTTTTCATGGACATGCACCTTGATTATACAAGCCTACCGTCCAGCTATTATGGGGATGGTAAAGGACGAACATATGATCGGAAGGGGAATATTGAAATGCAACATTGCAGAGGCCTCCACTACCTGTGGTGTCTCTTCCAACAAGGGAATTTTCCTCACATACAAAGATGTGAGTTACATCATATGTTGGCAAGAAGGCTAGGAATGTAATCAGAGAAAATTTAGAATCATTTTTTTATGGTGTTGATGTCGGTTTGAACCGTTAGAGAGATTAATACAATTCTCGAGTCAATTTTGTTTACAAAATAGATGAGGAGATAGATTACATGTCCATAGAAGATATACGGGAGTATGCAAAAAAAAAATCGGAATCGTTGGAAGGAGTTAATTCAGAATGATGAACCGAACATTGGATTGGTATGTGTTACAATTAGTAAATTTTTCATGCATTTGAGGATAGTTTTCTTATAGTTCTAGATCTAGATACTATCATTGTATCTTTAGAAATAATTGATTTTTCATCGTTATTAATTGTATTTTGGTCATATGTTAAATGAATATCCAGTAAATAGGGGATTTGATTCATCGAGTTTAAATTTGGATGGGTTGAATCGAGTATGTGTTTAAAAATATCCATATATGAGCACTTCAGTTGTCCAATTTTCACACCTTGTTGAAGAATCAATATACAAGAAATTTATGCTTTTGTATTAATGTGAACACATTGAACTCTAAAATTCTTAGTTGCGTTGTTCATAGATTCTCAATACGTCTCCCGCTGCTTGGGCAGGCTTGTCCCAATTTTCATTGGGAGAGTTTGAAGAGGGTGGTAGTTCATGGGTATAATTGTATGTTGAAAACAAATTTAGTTATATATGAAAATTGCAATGTCATTTAAATTATTAATTTAAAAGAAAAATGTCTTAAAATATATAATTTATTGAATCTTAGGGTCTGGTGGGTAAAACCACATTAACTCAACCAACTATGGGAATGCCATTCTCTTGTGTGGTTGATGATATTGAGGTTGGCACATTACAGGTATTGCATGTTTCAAAATTTAAAACTACAATTTAATGTGTTAAAATAATTTAATTTTAATTTTCAAATGTGTTATAGGGCAACGTGGAGAAGAGAGTATTTGAGACTATGCTTGAAGAGAATCTAGAGAAGAGAATGTCGAAGATTGGGATTGAGGAGGATGCATCCATACCTAAGAAGGATGCATTTATTCGTGATTATGATTAAAAGTATGTACATTGCACATTTGTGAGTTTTAGTTTGTTTTTATGTTGGGATTTTAATATATAAGTGTTCAATCTTATTTGTGTTGAACATGCTTTTTTTTTTTTTTTACTTTTATCAAAAATTTTAGTTACATTAAAGATTGCACATGATGCAAAACTTGTCTTCTTATTTTTTCCCTTTTGAATGATGCATGTGCACAATACAACATTTCGAGTCCCCTTCATTTACATCAATGGTTTAGAATATGTACTTAAGATTTAGACAAAAATACATTTGCTAGATCAGGTTAGTATTGTTGAGCTTTCACATCAATCTACAATTGTTTGATGCTTTAGTTTAATATATGCTTTAGTTGAAAAATAAAAACAAGATATATACACCTAATCATCCACGTGAATTGTTTATCTAATATATAGCTACGACTTCTAGACACAAATACATGTATTATCTTGTATTTTCCTTACTATTGTTGCTTGCACAACATCTTACCATTTTTTTAGGCTTTACTCAATAGTTGAAATATGTACTTGTAGCAAAATTGAAGTTTTGTTTGATCAAATTTTTAATTAAGCCTTTTCTATTCATAGAAGGGTTACTCAACCAGTGTCTATATAACCTTTCAATGCTTTGATCAATCATTTTGAAATATATAACTCCTATATAAATTTATCATCTTCTAAAATGGTATATCTTTGAAGGGAAATAATGGAGAAGGTTCAACCTCCCCTTATTTCTTTGGGTATATTTTCAAACTCTTCACTAGTTTTTTACCAAGCATGAACTAGATTTTCTATATTTAGAAATATGTTAGATACTTTTTTAATTAATTTTAAATTATGGGCACAAACTAACTTTTCTAGCTTAAAAAATATGCTAGATACATTCAATCTTATCTATGTTTAGATCATGATGCAGGGAATTTTGAAATCTAGAATTTGATTATATGAGAACAGAATCTATTCCACATCAGAAAGAAGGAAGATTCTAAATTTTCACTTGGATTTAAAAATATGTTAAATGCATGACCTTATTTAAGTTTAGATCATGAGCATGAACTAGAACTATTCAAATTTAAAAATATGCTTACATGATCTTATTTATGTTTAAACTTTAGATCATGATGATTGTAATTTTTCTTGGATTTAAAAATATGTTAGATACATGATCTTATTTAAGTTTAGATCATGGGCGTGAATTAGAACTATTCTACATTTAAAAATATGCTTACATTATCTTATTCATGATCTTATTTGTTTAAACTTTAGATCATGATACAGACAATTTTGAACTTGAGCATTTGATTATTTGAGAAAAGACTCTATCACACATTAGAAAGGGGGAAGATTCTAAATTTTCTTTGATTGCATTCCTTTCCTTCTTGTCCAATAATGGTGTAATATAAATATATTTGTGTTTTTTTCATACAACGAAGTGAATACCTTCTTGGGGTATTGTCAAACTCTTAACTAATTGCTTAATAAACACAAACCAACATTTCTAGATTTACAAATAAGCTATGTACACATGATCTCACTTATATTTAGATCATTATGTAGGCATATTTCAAAGAGCATTTGATTTTATGTAATATGAATACATACCATGTAGAAAGAGGAAATATTTATGGTTTTTAAATAATGACTTAATATATGTCTAGATTTGTGTTTTCTACGTGTACATCTAATTGAATTCATTATTGTGGTATTAATAAACTTTGAACAGTAATTGCTTATCAATCTCACACCAACATTTCTCTTTAAAAATATGCATATTTATATGGTCAAGTATTTATCTTTAGATCATGATGTACAGGCATTTTTGAAAGAGAATTTGATTATATGAGAACATATATTCCACCGCAGAAAGAGGAGACGAGTATTTTCCTGGAAGAATGGCTTAATATGGAGATTTGTGAACTTTCATTGATAAGTATTTTCTTGGAAGAATGGCTTAATATAGAGATTTGTGAACTTTCATTTGAAAGATAATTTGATTATATGAGAACATATATTCCACCACGAAAAGAGGAGATAAGTATTTTCCTAAAAGAATGGTTTAATATGGAGATCTGTGAACTTTCTGCATACACAAGTGAATTCATTTCCAGGGTATTATCCAACTTTGAACACTAAAATTGGTTACCAAGCACACAATTTTTCTCTTTAAAAATATGTTAGATATGATCTTACTTTATTTAGATCATGTAGGCAATTTGAAAGAGCATTTGGTTATAAAATGAGTAGCAGAAAATTAAATATTTATGCAAAGAGTGGCTTAATATGGAGAGTAAATATTTTGTAAGTTTGGGAACTTCGTGATGTAAGTTTGGTTCAAAAACAAAGCCAAAAAAATATAATAAAAAGAGAGTAATAATCTTAGATCTGTGGAACTCCAGTTGGGTATGTTATTCTTGCTCAAATGGTTATGATATTCTTGATGATCTGCTTGGGTATGTTATTATTTCTCATTGCTTATTTAATAAAGTTAAATATCTTTAAAATATTTTCTAATAAAGTATATGATAATAGGTGTTATTGGTTTTTCTTTTAATTGTTACAGTGATGTTTACATTCTTGGTAGAAAAAGAGCATGAATGTTTGAAAATGAAACTGCAACACCTTTGGTATGTCAATTTTGCTTGAAGCACAGTTTGTGTTCAACAACATAGGTATTCCAACAGAGTATGAACACCTTCGGTAACCACTCACACAACTAGATCAAATATCAACACACTAATTTTTTGACATGGTAAGACCCCTATGGGGAAACATCCACGGCCCCAGCCAACACGGCCACTTGGAGCAGTTTATTAATGCAAAAGAAAAAAATTACAGAGAGATTTTACAAGAGTTTCTCACAATCGATCATCGGCAAATGACCCTCCATGCGCTTTAAATAGAGATCATGGACCAATATGTTGTTAAGCCACGGATCAATGGTCGTTAAGATCGAGGAGAATATAAATCATCGGATCACTCTATGTCGGGAACATATCGTGACCGTCGGATTTCCTAACTACAAATGCATGCTAATGCATACTAAAGAAACACACTTTTACCTAAAGACACATTAGACCAAGTAGATCTTAACTAACTCCTAAGTGTCTAAATATCCTAACATCCCCCCTTAAGAAAAACTTGGGATAGGATTGAAGGATTTACTATAGTGACACAATAGGAGAAAGAAGGAGGCATTAGAGCCTACCCCCCCTTGATGACAACTTCTTGAACTCCTAACATAGATCGAAGTTTGGAAAACTTCTCTTCTATAAGAGACTTTGTGAAAATGTTTGAAACTTGATCTTCTATAGGGAAAAAGAGCACTTCAATAACTTGATCATGAATGATCTTTCTGATGAAGTGCATGTGTAGATCGACGTGTTGTTACGTTGATGTTGAATTGGATCTTTGGCGAGCTTGATGGAACTCTGATTGTCGCACCAAAGGTTGGTCGGATGTTTCTACTAGAATCCAAACTCTAAAAGAATCTGTAGAAGCCATAAGGCTTCCTGACTTGCATTTATCATTGCTCAGTACTCTACTTTTGCTGAATAAAGTGCAATAGCTTATTGTTTCTTATAGGCCCAAGTGACAGATCCTAAACCAAGGCTGAAAATATAACTTGCAGTAGACTTTTGATCATCAGGGTCGTCGACCCAATCTGAATTAGTGAAACCAACCAATAAAGGAGCTCTCCCTGAACTATAATGTATCCCAAATTGAACTATACCACGGACATAGTGAAGTATCCTTTTATTTGCTTTCCAATGGATTTCATGGAGTGTTTTCATATACCAAGAAATAAGACCAACCGCAAAGGAAATATCAGAACAGGTATGAGTCAAGTATAAGAGGATACCAACTAACTGACGGTACAAGGTGACATCAACTTCGAGAGAAGTACATGTGGCAGCAAGCTTGAATCCATACTGGAAGGGAGAAGGGATTGGTTTACAATCATTCATGTGAAAGCGATGAAGAAGGTCACAAGCATACTTAGATTGGGAAAGAAAAATTCATTCATTGGTTTGCAAAACTTGGAGGCCAAGGAAATAGTGCAAAAATCCTAAGTCTATCATTTCAAATTTCTTCTTAAGGTTGGTTTTCACATGGTTTAAAAGTTTTAAGTCACGGCCAGTAAGGAAAAGGTCATCAACATAAAGAAAGAGGATTATGAGATGGATTCCTACTTTCTTGGTATATACATTAGGATCAGAATGGCATCTAGAGAATTCAGTGGCAATAAGAAATTTGTCCATTTTGGCAATAAGCTCAGGGAGATTACTTAAGACCATAAAGAGATTTCTTAAGGAGACAAATAAGGCTAGAGTCATTCTGGACATAGCCAGGAGGTTGTTCCATGTAGATTTATTCTTGCAAATCTCCATGCAATAAAGCGGATTTAACATCCATCTAATGGACCTCCCATTTATGTGAGGCAGCAAGGGAAAGAACAAAGCGGATAGAATTTATTTTGGTGACAGAGGAAAATGTTTCATTCTAGTCAATTCCTTAAACTTGGGAAAATCCTTTGGCAACTAATCGATCCTTGTGTCTTTCAACACTTCCATCTCATGCATACTTAGTTCTGTAGACCCATTTATATCTGACAAGTTTTCTTTTTTTTGGAAGAGGTAAAAGATCCCAAGTATCGTTTGTCATTAAAGAACAATACTCTTCATTCATTGATGTATCCCAATCTAGATGACTTGAAGCTTATGCAAATGTCTCTAGATCATGAGTCTCTGAAACTTGAGCCAAAATATAATAGGATCGTTGGAACTGTGAACGTGTATGACGTTGATCTGAAGGATCACCGAAAAAATCATCAGCTGCTTCTCGTGTTGAAAAAACCCATCTAGGAAGCGGTGGAGTTGGAGTTGGTGATGGTTCAGGTTCAAAGGACTCATATGGAGGAAGGTGAGCAGGTGGAGGTGGATTTTCATCCTCATTGTCATCATCTGAAGAAGAAACCATAATAGGAACAGAAGAAGGAACAAACATCAAAGATGGATCGCAGGATGAAGAAGGCACAAACGTCGAATTAGGCTCGTAGGCCAAGAGATTTTCATCAAATTTAACATCTCTTCTAATAATAATTTCATTACAATGTGGTTGAAGAAGTCTATAAAATTTGGCATCTTCATAATAACCAACAAATAAACACTTCTCACTTTTAGGCTGCAATGATTTCATTTTCTCATCGGGAATTTGAGCCCATGCTATTCTTCCAAATGCACGGAAGTCACTTACATATGGTTTAGTTTTAGTCCAAGCTTCTTCCGGTGTTATATTTTTAAGAGCCTCAGTGGGAATGGGATTTACTATGTAGTTTTCACAGTTGATGGCTTCCGCCCAATACTTTAGACTTAATCCCTTAGATTGGATAATACAATTAGCCATTTATTTTAATGTGTGGTTCTTTCTCTCAGAAACACCATTTTGTTGTGGTGTATATCGAACAGTGTGTTGCATTTGGATGCCATGTGTAGTGCAGTAACTTGTAAAATTATTGTTCACATATTCACCTCTATTACATGTTCTTAACTTTTGAATTTGATGTCCAGATTGTTTTTCTACAAGGGCCTTGTAGGCCAAAAAAATTTCAAAAACTTTTCTCTTAAGTTTTAAGAAGTAAACCCAAGTATGTCTGGAAAAGTCATCAATGAAAGTTGAGAAATACTTGCACCCATAAAAAGAAGGAGAAGAAAGTGGACCACACAAATCACTATGAACAAGCTGCAAAGGGCCCGAGGCATGCCAAGAGGCGCGTTTGTCAAAATTGTCCCGATGATGTTTGTAGATAACACAAGTGACACAAACACCATCTCTACATGAAACGGGAGGAAGACCAGTCACCATTTTTTGATTACATAGTTGTTGCAATGATCGATAGTTTAGATTACCATACCACTCATGCCAAAGTTTTCTCAAGTCATCGCTATGAGCAACAAAAACTGATGAAAAATATGATGACCCAAAGTTGTCAAACTTGTACAACCTGGTAATATCATCATCAATTATAGTTGCAAGAACATGCTTAGGATCTTTTAGATCCTTGATTACAACTTGGTGAGGTGAAAACTCTGAAGTTTTACATTCACCTAAATGAGTGATTTGATATATTGATAGAAGGTTACAAGAAAGACTTGGAACACATAATACATCATTGAAATGACCATTTTCTATTTGAACTATTCTAGATCTTACAACGGTAAGAGATCCATCATCAACAACAAATATTTTCTTGTTGTTACATTCATTTAGAGAAGAAAACATGTCTTTATCCTTAGCCATATGATAAGATGCTCCAGAATCAATAAGTCACTCATCAGAAGAAGGAGTAGAAGTTGTATTGAAGGAGAAACCAGAAGAAGAAAGTGCATGTCCATGAGAATAAGAAGAAGTAGTAGAATCAATATTGATGTTGTGTTTCTTCATCGTTGCTTCTAAATTTTCCATCTTCTTGAAACATTTGGACTCATCATAACCATTTTTATCACAAAAGTTGCAATGTTTGTCAGTCTTCTTATTTCTATATTGTGCTCCTTTGTCACCATTAGGAGAGAAAGTTGTATGAGTGGGTTTGGGACCCTTATGTTGCTTGTTGTTGTGGAGAGGATGTTGTGCCTTGGGATTCTTGGGTTTATCTTTCTAATGGACGACTAAGGCTTTGTTGGAGGTACCTGCAGTGTTGATCACTCCAATTTGTACAAGTTTATCTTTCTCTCTAATCAAAGAATCACAAAAGGACTTAAGAGCGGGTTTTTAATAATTTGTCCCTAGAGCCTCTCTCAAGGAATAAAATGTAGATACAAACATAGAATATGCACTACCTAGCTTAGAAAGAATAAGATAGATGCAGCACTCTTCATCCATCTTTATCTTACATTATTCACATACAATTATAAGTGTTTTAAACTTGAATAGACAATCTTCAATGCAATAATAATCACTTGGAATTAAAGTCATTACTTCATTTTCTAACTATTTTGCTCGAATAATATTTTGTTTACCAAACACAGATTCAATCTTTTCCCAAGCTTCATCAGGTTTATCAATTGTTTTAAGGTGGAACCTTAAATCAGGAGAGATCGACATTCTGATTAGTCCACGTGATTCGTAATTCTTATTAGCTCGTTTGACTTTCTTATCAGCATCAATAGGTTTTGTTTCCTTTCCCAAGGTAATCTGATGCATGCCTTTACTTCGTAATAAATCCTCCTTATGGGATTTCCATTAGAAGTAGTTGGTGTTGGTAAAGCAAAAGATTACTTGAATAAGCCATATTAAATATGTAGATAATATTGATTTAAAAAATGAAACTAATGATCTGGATGGAAAGATATCGAAAAATTAGATGGTTTAAAAAAAACGACACTGAAAACGAACTTCGGATGTGAAAGTTTTGCCCTTTTAAAAAAAAAACATAAATGGTAACCAAAAGACCACGTGGTGGTGTAAGTTGTTTTTATGAAGTGACCCACTTTTATAAAAATAAGTGGGGATCACTTTTACAATGAAGTTACTTTATAAAAGAAAAGTTGCATGTAACATAAATAACTCTAAAATAAAATATTGAAGCTAATTATAGTGATTCACTTTTATACTTGAAGAGAAATACACTTTACAATGGAGCATGAACTTTTTCAAAAAAAAGTAACAAAAAGAGAGATTTGAACTCAAGATCTCTTACTTAATAAGACAAATTTTAACCAAATGGGCTAACAAAACATATTGTATTGTTTAACAAGAGGATTGGGGTTGTTGTTGTTGTTGAAGATGGCCTTGTAGAGCGTGTTCAAGAAAAAAATTCACACAAGAAAAAAATTCTACTTCTCGATGACAACAAGGGTTAGATCTCGGTTAGCTTACCTAGAAAATGCACGTTTTCCTACATGTTTCTGATTTTCTGAGATCGCACAAAAAACGGGGAAAAGAGAATACGCAGATATAAAGTGTAGCAACCCAAAAACAACTGAAACAATACTCTGTAAAAAAATTAAAAATGGCGTATTTGGGATTTATACCTCCGGATCTGGCTAAAATGGTTGTATTTTGGGCAAACGGAAACCTTTTCGAGTGAAACAAAAAATGTTCTTGAATGAAACGAGCACTATGGATGCAATGTAATAATCCTCTCAGCCCAGAAATGTACGGAAATGGAATAAAATGTAGATGAGTCAACTCGACTTCATGATCTCGATCTACCACAAGAGTGGGTCTTCAAACAGGCTCTGATACCATGTTTGAGAACATCTAGGTATTCCAACAGAGGACAAACACCGTTAGTAACCATTCACACAACCAAATCAAAGATCAACACATCGATGTTTTGACGTGTTAAAACCCCTACGGAGAAATATCCACGACGCCAGCCAACGCGGACACTTGGATCAGTTTATTAATGCAAAAGAAAAAGATTACAGAGAGATTTTACAAGAGAGTTTCTCACAATTGATCATCGACAAATGACCCTCCATGCTCTTTAAATAGATATCATGGACCAATCGGGTGTTAAGCCACAGATCAATGGTCGTTAAAATCAAAGAGAATATGAACCGTTAGATCACTCTATGTCGAGAACATATCATGACCGTCGGATTTCCTAACTACAAATGCATACTAATGCATACTAAAGAAACACAATTTTACCTAGCGACACTTTAGACCAAGTAGATCTTAACTAACTCCTAAGTGTCTAAATATCCTAACGGTTTGATTTATTTATCTAAATACCATTTTAGAGGTTTGTGTACATTTTATTTTAAATTTGTACATATATTTATTTAAAAATGTTTTTTTTTTTTACCAAGTATGAAGAGATCTATGTCAGCCATGACTCAGAGTTGAATTTTGGAGTTAAATGTTAATTTCCTCTTAGTTTTTGTTATTAGCCTAAAATGCATTTGAAACCTATGTATTTTGTTGTGTAGCTATTGCAACTATACTTCTTTTATATATATATATATATATATATATATATATATATATTGATTGATTGATTGAACTCAAAATATCAATTTATTATTTGATCTTTGATTTTTCTAAATGGTTTATATTGTTTATGATGGTGAAAGGGCAATTTATGTTCTATGATAGTGTGCTGAAATCAAAAATGATTTATTTTAAGAAATATTTACTTATGTTTTATTGACTATTTTCAATTTTGTTGTATTTTGTCGTTATTGTGTTTTTACATAATTTTGTCTTTTATGGAGACAAAATTTATTATTTAATAGTAAATTTGTTGTGTGTCTAGTTTTATGGATTACTCAGCAATGTTTAAAAAAAAATATTGTCACGTACATTATGTTATGTTTTGGCATAATTTGTCTTCTATGGGGAATTGTAAATTTATTTTATGTTTAGTTTTACAGGACTATTCAACAATGTTTAAAAATTTATTGTCATGAACATTGAACTTTGTAAAGTTTGTAGCTTTGGAAATTTGGATATGTTAATAAATTTTGAAATATACCAAAATTATTGAAAATAACATTATTTATATTAACAGGATTTAATCAACTTAGAATCAACGTTAAAGAAATACAGTAAATTGATAGATTAACACAATGTAATCAATTTAATCAAAATTAAAGATAGAATGTCATACTCAATCATATCAAAATTGAAAAAGTTGAACCTGATCTATTTAGTTAAATAGATCGTTAAATTTTGTTGAATATTTAACAAAAGTTCATTGAATATTTAATAGATGAAGTGTTAAGAACACAAGTGAAAATTTTCAAAGAGGTCTTAAGTTTAAAGTACATAGATACTATTTAGTTAAATATCATTAATTTTTGTTGAATATTTAACAGAACTTCATTGAATATTTAATAGATGAAGTGTTAAGAACACGAGTGAAAATTTCAAAGAGGTCTTAAGTTTAAAGTACATAGATACAAAACAAATTTTAAATCACAACTAAATGTAAAATATAATTTGTTAAGTGAAATTTATAATGGAAATTTAAATTACATACTAATCAAAAATCTCAAAGTTAAAAATCAAAATTATTTTTAAGTTTATTATAAACTAAAAAAATATATATACAGAAACTTAAATTATGAACATTACATTGTTACAATGGAATGTAATGAAATGGACTATTTTTAAAACATTGTGAGAAGTTCAAGGGAAGGGTGAAAACCATTTTTTTTTTGTTCTATATATGTACATAGACATCAAGGTATAATGTCAAGCCTTTTGTACCAATACAAATCAATATATGGATATTGAACTTACATTGGAACTATGAGATGGGCTATTCTTAAAACATTGTGAGAAGTTCAAGGATATATAAATTATGTGATACAAAAAAAATAGAGTATGAATAATTTAAACTTAATTTGTGTGATAAATTAAGAAGGTCAAAGGTGAAAACAATTTTTTGTTTGGAGTGCCCTATTTGTACATAGTCATCAAGGTTCAATTTGAAGTTTTTTTGTATAATACAAACCAATCAGGAAGTAGATATGAATATTGAATTTCAATACTCCTTTGAGGAAATTCCTATATCCATTTATTTTAGTTATCTTATAAAAAAGGAGTGTCCATTCATTGTGTTTGTTGGCTAGAAGAAGTTTCATAAATGGAGAATTTCATTTCATGTCAGTGTTTGGAGAGCAAGCAAATATCATATATCAATTTCAACTTTGAAATGAAAATTCCCTTTCATTTCAACTTTGTCATTTGTTTTCGTACATTTATTAGGAATCACACTTACATGATTGAACATAAAAGAGAGAAGGAGAAGATCTTCCCTGAAATAGATAAAAGGAGGTTGGGGTAGAAAGGTTGATATATTACAATAGTTGATTGCAATGTGTGAAGTGTTTGTGGAGAGAGGAAGTTAAATATTATTTATGACAATTTATTTCATAAAATAATTGGAGTGGACTTCCATTACATAGGGTGGTAAAATTTCTACTAAAGAAGAATTTGAAGCAAACTTGAAGGCAACTAAGATCTCCCTAGTAGAAAAATTGATGGTCTCACAAGTTTCCCTAAAGTTAAGATACATAAATGACTCACTAACTTTGTCATTAACAATGTGGAGTATTTAACTCTATTATTATGGAACATGCCAATTTAAATAGCATTTAGATTGTAAAATTTTCACTCGAGGCAGAGGAAGAAATCATCTTGAACAATCTATTTGATCACATCAAAGTGTGTGTGAACCAAGCCTTGGAGTAAATCTCCAAGATATATTGAATATGAATCATTTGGGAGGACATATGGGGATCCCGACATAAATTATAATTGAGATCTAGTTATATGTGCAAAATTGTGTTTAATAAAGAAGTACATAACAAACATTTTATTAAAACCCACCTTACTCGAATGAACATGGTATTAAAAACCAAACAAGATCAAATTTGGGGCATGACTAGAAAATACATAACATGTTATCTCATCCCTTAAGTGGTCCGGAGGACATATGGGGACCAGAATATTTAATAATTTTGAATCGATCAATTTAGATCTAGTTTTATGAACAAAATTGTAAATAAATCTTGGTAAGTTATAATTCATCAAAAATATAGTTCCTTATTTGAATGGACCACAAAATTAAACTAAACAAGATGATTCAAGAATCCTACATATCCATAAATACGTGTACTTTCAATGCAAAATAAAAATAAAAATGGAATGTATGTCACGTGTTTAAAGAAATCGTAATGGTATGCCATCTTCAATTATTCATTCATGATAGGCTTTTGACATTTTCCATTTTCTAACTTTTATTTTTTTCCTTGATTAAACCTCTATTAACTTTATGCATGTTGCACATACCAAATGACTATATTGAAAACTTATGACATCTGAATGATAGTCTTGAAAGTGAACATGACTATCGGTTTGATGGGTTTCTTGAAAAAATAATCTTTCAATACGATGGATCCTCTTTCGTATATAAAAAATGTATCATCAAAATATTCTAATAACCTCATATTTCCTTTTGTGCATCGCATCAAATAATGTTTCACATTTTCAGTGTTGTCTACAGGTGCAACCATGGCAAAGACATCTCCTACAAATAATTCGATATGTTCCAACAAGTAGTTCTTGTTAGATTAGAACACATGCGTGTGTCATTACTCATGTCTACTATATATAAATTTTATATATCCAACTTACAAGTACATCTACAAGTTGTTTAAATATTTAACAAATATATTTGAACAATTGAAACATAAATTACCTTCTCTAACAAGATCGGAAACTCTATCGCCATCAATTGACACTATAGCTTCATTTGATTCCATATCCTATGAGCTTGCAAGTGGCATTTTCCCTTTTGTATTAATCTCGATATGTCTCCAAGCTTTAACATATTTCGCATTTTTGTTTTCGCAAATCTCTATGGATTTTGTCTCCTCTATGCAAACTGAACAAAAACAAGATTCATTTCTTCTATCAAATGAAAAAACATTTTGATAGCATTTTGTTTTAACTAAATGCACTTTTCATGTCCCATGTATTGTATCAACCTCATATGGATTGATCTATTTACATATTGGTTTCCAACATACCAAAAAAACCTACACAAGACAAGAACTTGTTAACTTGAAATCTATCAAGAACATGATTAAATATCATATAAATTTGAACATGTGAATAAAAATATCATGTGTACATGTGTAACATATATACACACACATGTGCACATCCCTTGATGGGTTATTTTCATGGCTTATCACAAGTTTGCACCATTCAACAACTTGATCGGCGGATTCAAATCGATTGGCATGAGGGTTCATTTGATACCTTCAAAGTGTTCGTTTTACACATGCCCCTACACTATCATGCTCTCCTTTTCCATGACCGGTCTCAAAGAAATTCCAACAATGTGTAATGTTTGATTTCTTTGAAGATAACACAACCAATAGAATTATCATGAAGATTTGAACTGACTCACACATCCATCTCACCATATCCAATGTCGATCGAATCTGATCCCACGTTCTTTTAATGAATCATAAAATTTATCAAAACAATGTTGTACATAATGTGTATTGTGTGCTCGATCATCACTTATATAAAAGTGATATTCTTTAATAACATATCAATTGTCATTGGTGTTTTCTACGTTATCAAAACTCTGTTAATCATGTCTATATAGAACATGGAAAAATATAGTGACTTGATCAAAATGATAATATTCACTCTGTATTCCTTTTTGTGCAGCGAATGTGTAATTATCTGCAAAATCAACTACAAACAAAATTGTCCCTGGTGGAAACACTTCACGGGATTGTTTGAATTGTTATAGGTTTTTCCATCGAGCTCTATGTGAATGCTCGGTGTAGTTATAAATTTCTTCCCAAACTTCTTCAAAAAATCTATCACACAGATTTTATCTACTTTCAAATTAATCCTTTTGGAAATAACATTTGAAGAATGTGGAGTGGTGATGTTGATATATCCATATATCTTTCAATTGATTGTTGTGTTAGACAAGGATTCAGTATTCATATCAGTAAGATACTTTGAGTTAAACAAACATAGATTTCCACAATGATCACATTTCTTTCTACCAACACATTTTTTTTGGTAAAATAATTCATCACCTTCTCTTTCACATGGAATTTGAAATATAAAAGCACAGAATGTGGAAGGAGGATGTGAACTTGCTCATGAAATTTTACGAAAATCAAGAAAAGTGTCGTAATATAACTGAAATTCCACGTGATAAGGACAAAAACAAGTGTCACGGATAGTGATGGGTCTAACAAACCATGGTTTTTGTTGCACAAATGTATTGATGGAAATTTTAACTTCTTTGTGCTCTTCTTTGAACTTATTGAACAATTTTGTTTATGTCAATGGAAATATATGTTTTGGATGTTCTTCATATTGTTTTCATGTTATTCTTCTTCGCAACACTATTAAGAACCTGAGTAGATCTACAAATATAATCACCACAAATGTTGAATACACAATAGATCAAAAGGACAATATAGAAGAAATCACACTTTATTATATCAAACCCTTGAGGTATGGAAACACCATAAAATGGATCCTATTATGGAAGGGATCTTCTCTTGTTCACTTACCTCTTCGAGGGGGAAACCTCCTAATGAGATTCAGCTCCAAATACAATATTTCTCTTCATATCCCATTACATTKCTTGAACCCCTTTATATAGTGTTACCATCACCTAAGAACATTCTAGAGRGGGAATCTTCTAGAAKTAKAACCTTCTAAGAAGTCCTCTTACATTTATTATATCTAACTACCCATTTATTATATCTAACTACCATAGTGGGCYTTATTTATTAATATAGTGGACCTAGTCCACCTTACATTGAATGGCCTCCACTATTATCACTATGGGCCCTCTGGGCCCCCCTGCTACCTCTCTAGCTACCTAATATTCCATCCCCCTTAAGAAAACGTTGTCCTCRACGCTTGATGTACAACCATATACCAAGGTCCCATGGATAAGTGTGGACCATAGTGTTGAAGTAGATTATAGAACCAKGGTATCATTGAGAAATGGAAGSCACCATGTTGAAGTAGTCCAACTGCCATTGTAAACCAGGGTCYCATGTCCAATTGTTCATGTGAACCCCACACGGAAGATATCAKCACCCAATAACCAACTGAAAATGATGCTCTCAATATTGACACCTATCATATGGATCCAAATAAGAATATCCATCCACATAGTGGGAGAGGATYAAAGTTGAATCTGGAATGAAAATTACCATTGTAGAATATGCAGGTTGGACATTGGTAATTATAACTAGCTCCTGATGTGGGACATTGATGTTCTCTAYAGAAGGTGGAGTAAAGTCATCAAATAAAATATGAAAGTGGTTGTCATCCCAGAAATGACAATTATTCATATACCAATCATCGCAATCGGCCTCCAAATCATACCAAGCATATATTTCTTGATTATATTCATCCATGATGTCYRCCATAAGAAATATATCCTACATGCTATCCAATTAATCTTGAATATTACGAAAACTATCATTGAGGCCATCTGCAAGGTCATGCAATGTGCCACACAATGTGTCATACAATTGGGATTTGAATGCTTCAGTAATTTGTAGAATKTTTTTGAGGGTTTRAGAGGAAACATCCATCTGAGCACCCTMTGAAAAGTTATGAACTCTGCAGTCCCACGGTCGTCATGAAAAAACCCAAAAAATAGAACAACAAATTACTGCAGAAAATYGCGGCTTTTCCRGAAAAAACCCTAAAAAACTATTGAATTTAAAATGCTCATAACTTCACTTCCCGGACTTCGTTTCGGCTGATTTGTTTTTTGAAATTGGGTATTTTTCYRARAGGAATTCAAATACCCAATTTGTTTTTCCAAATTCATCTCATAAAGCTTCATATTTGAACCTAAAGTGTGCCGCCTCTTTTTCTTCCCTAGAATAATTCTGCAAAAAGAGCAAAAAAAAATCCCCTTCTTTAGCCAAGGAAAGTGCTTTGATACCAATTGTTAAGAACCTGAGTAGATCCACAAATATAATCACCACAAATATTGAATACAAAATAGATCCAAAGAACAATATAGAAGAAATCACATTTTATTATATCACACCCTTGAGGTAGGGAAACACCATACAATGGATCCTATTATGGAAGAGATCTTCTCTTGTTTACTTGCCTCTTTGAGGGGGAATCCTCCTATTGAGCTACATCTCACAATACAATACTTCTCTTCATATCACATTACATTGCTTGAACCCATTTATATAGTGCTACCATCCCCTAAGAACATTCTAAAGGAGGAATCTTTTAGAAGTAGAACCTTCTAAGAAGTCCTCTTACATTTATTATATCTAACGACCCATTTATTATATTTGACTACCATAGTGGGTCTTATTTAATAATATAGTGAACCTAGTCCACCTTACATTGAATGGCATTCACTATTATCACTATGGGCCCTCTAGGCCCCCCCACTACCTCTCTGGATACCTAACAAACACATTCCTTATATGTGGTGAAACATGTGATTCTGTCAACCAAAAATTACAGGTTGATTCTATAACATTTTCTGAAAGTCCATCTTTGTAAGGTTGTTTAGAAATAACTGTCCAACAAGCAAATTCATCATTTGCATCTATTTGCAATCGAAATTTTATATGTTTGTACAATGTTTTTCTTGAGGTTCCCATTGTTTTTTCCATGTGTTGTGTCAAACGATCTTTTATATTACTAGATGAAACAATTGTTGTTTCTATCACTCTATGTGTAGCACTGACATCTTTTTTTCGAGATTTTCCAAAAGCTTTTAATACACTAGTTATATTGTCAAAGACATTTTGTTTCACCTTTGTATCTTTTGTCGACTTTTAAATGCCCAATAATAATGTAGCTTCTTTTAACTTTCTTGACTTGATTAGACGGAGCAAAAATTGAGCTTGTACTATTATTGATTCATCTTTGAAAAAAGTATTATACATATTCTTAACACGATATCTTATATAATGCTTAGCTTCTTTCTTCCCAAATTTGTTAGTATCAACATTTTCTAATATTTCATCATCAATGTTGATAGATTCTCCTCAATATTTCGATTTAAAGTTTAATTAAAAAATAAAACCCGAACATAAATTCACTAAACTATATACAAGTGTTCATCTTGTATTATCTAAATCTATGTACATACTTGTAGGTGATTTGACTTCTGCTTCAATTTTGGTTTCAACGACTTCATCGACGTTATGAGGCAAATCTATTTATGTTTTTTGAAAAACATCAAATCCAAATTACAATCAATTATATTAAACAATAATTTAAATTTGAATTCTATACTTTTAATATAGACAATATGTACATGCATACCTGGTTGGACTTCTTCTTGTTGAAAATTTCTACTTACATCATCATCATTGTTTCTTTCTTCGATATTTTAGCGTTCTCGTTTCTTTCTCCAATAATGTTGTTTATTTTGTTTGTTATGGCGAGTTTCATCTCGAGTGCAATCAAATTTTTTGTTGCTCCCACTTTTATTGCACATGAGTATAGTTATCTGTAAAAAAAATTAAAAATTCAACATTCTATAACACGAAATAAAATTTCAAACCTCAAATACTATAGCTCAAAAAAAAATTAAAAGAAATAAAGAAATGGATTTTATAATCACATTACAGTAAAGGATTTGGAAAAAATGCTCAATAAACAAAATTGTTTTTAAAAGAAATTTTGCATAGAAAATTCGATTTTAAAAAACTTTTGATCTTTGAAAAAAATAGTTTCAGAAAAACTTCTTTGTGACAAAAATTATTCAAAAATAATATCAAGAATTTTATAAGAAATGTTTTAAAAAACTTACTCTCAAAACAAATTCCTTTGATATATAAGGGTAAAATCATGAAGGTGGGTAACACTTTCATGACAATCGGGTCTCAAAAATTCCCAGTAGCAATTTTTCAGCCGAAAAAATGTTGCTAGGAATTGTTTCGGCCGAAAATTTGCACGTCAAATTGAATGGCACCCTCGAAATTCATGTATAATGTTTTTTGGATAAATTATTTTCTTGTGGTAAGAATATTTCGGCCGAAAGACTTTTTGACCGAAGAGTTTATTTTTAACGGATTCCATTGAAAACTAGGTTTCAGCCGAAAGAATATTTCGACCGAAAACCTGAAAATGGGACTGTTTGCAGGAAACTGCAAATTCTCTCCATCTTACTTGATCTTTCGAGGTAGTAGACTCCTACAAATACTCAAAATTTATTTTTAGAATTGATACCAACATTTTTAAAATTGAATCTACTTTCATTGGATATAATTTGTTTTCATTTTCATTGTTTTTATCTAATTTTATTTAATTTTATAAAAAAATCACTACATAATATTTTTAGGTGAGATTATGATTCGTTCCATATCTCTAAAAATACAGAGTGGAACATTATGGAAAATTTATATTCATAATCCTTAAACTATTCTTTTCAAAAGGGTATTTTTAGATTTTACTTTTAAGTAAAAATTAATATAGATACAAGGTGTAAGAAAACATGTGTTTAAAATCTGCAACGTTTTCAACTTGGTCAACTTCAAAAAATTCTATAAATTAAAATATTCATCCATTAGATTCAAAATTATAGTCATAATAAAATAGAGTCTTTGTAGATTGTTGCAGTATATTTCATTTCTTAAAAACATAAGTTTAATAATATATACATTGTTGTGGGAAAAAATAACTCATTATCATTCCTTTCATGTTTAAGAAACATACCGTTAAACAATTGTCAAATTGACATATCAAATCTTAATACAAAAAAATTCAAAAATAGTCAATGGAAAGATAACAAAATTATTCACGAGTTTTGTTTTTATTGTAAAGTGAAATTCTAAATAAAAAAAATACTTTTGTATGTCGGAAGTTGAAGAACTTGTGAAAATACAATTTTTTTTCTCATAAAATAGGCAAAAGTGTTACCCATCTTCATGATTTTAACCATAATAAGAAATTTATTATGAAAGCCTTCACCGTGAAAATAATGTTCAAGTAAGTCTTCACCTTGAAAAAATGTTCAACAAAACCTTTAATATATAAATTGTTACTCCAATAAAAACTTGAGCTTCAAGAAAAGAAATTTTTTTTCCATTCAAAACATCAACAACCTTGTTCAAAACAACGAAAAAGATACTCCAAGTAACGAAAAATATGCTCCAAACTTTTTCTTAGGGGCTCCACATATGCAAAAATATGAAATGAGTGAGTGAATTGTGTAAAAATGGTTTAGCTGAAAGTGTATTTATATGATTTTGCGCCAACCGAAACCAAATGATGTGTCCCTTCATTTTTTCCCAGCCAGAGGAATTCTCTCACCCACCTTTCAGATGAAAACACTACTTTTCGGTCGAAAGGTGAGGAATCCGTTTATTTCTAACGGATTCCGTTAAAAATATATATTTCAGTCGAACAAAATACTTTTTGGCCGAAAGATTTTTTCGGTCGAAAACCTGCAAATGAGATTGTTTGCAAAAACCTGAAAATTCCCTCCAGCTTACTTGAACTTTAGAGGTCGCGAACTCTTGAAAATACTCAGAATTTGGTTTCGAAATTGATACCAACATTTTCAAAATTGAATGTACTTTCAATGGATATAATTTGTTTTCATTTTCATTGTTTTTATCTAATTTTCTTTAATTTTATAAAAAATCACTACATAATATTTTCAGGTGACATTATGATTCAGTGAAATGGAAAATCCATATCTCTAAACATACACAGCAGAAAATTATGGAAACTTTATATTCAAAATCATTAAATTGTTCTCTTCAAAAGGGTATTTTCATATTTTATTTTTAAGTAAAAATTAAGATAGATACAAGTTGGGAGGAAACATGTGTCTAAAATATGCAACTTTTTCATCTTGGTCAACTTCAAAAAATTCTAGAAATTATAATATTTATCAGTTAGATTCAAAACTATAGTCATCAAAAAATAGAGTCTATGTAGATTGTTGCAGTATATTTCGTTTGTCAAAAAAAAAAGTTTAATAATAGATACATTGTTTGGGGAAAACACAATTCATTATCATTCTCTTCATTTTTAAGGAACATATTGTCAAACAATTTCGAAATTGACATATCAAATCTCAACAAAAAAAAATTGAAAAATAGTCATTAGAAAGCTAAAAAAATTATTCACAAGTTTTGTTTTTACTGTAAAGTGAAATTCTAAATAAATAAAAAATACTTTTGTTTACCGGAAGTTGAAGAACTTGTGAAAAATATAATTTTTGTTCTCAGAAAACAAGCAAAATGGACACCCATCTTCATGATTTTACCCAATAATATATTAAAGTTTGTAATAAAATGCAGCAATATATTCTTTGTATAATTTAGAGTTTGAAGTTAAATGTAAACTTGATTTTTATGAATGTGCTTGATTTCACTATTATTTTTTGTGATGGTTTTGGAAGGTGTCGTTGAGTTTTTTAAACCCAAAATCCACATAATCTAATAACATTGATTTTGTTGTTATGATCTATTTAAATCAACATATTCTAATAACATTGATTTTGTTGTTATGATCTATTTATGAAATATATATGGCGTATATAATATTTACATAATGAATGTTGGTTGGATATGTTTCTATTCAACATTATTGTTTTGTTAGAAACAAAAAAAAAATGTAATATTATTTTATTCCCAAAATAAATGGTGTTTGATATTATGTGCATAGATTCATTCTGATCTATTTTTGTTACTTTATACTTTAGAACAACAATGTGAATGGTCAGTATCTTTCTTGCTACACTTCATATTCATTGAAAATGAACATCATCTTTAATTGCCAATTGTTTGTCTTTGCTATTCAATTTTTATGTTTAGTTTGTTTTATTTTGAAAATGTTTAGGAAGCCAGTGTGGACAATTTGGATAGTTACATCCTCTCTCTTTTTGGATAATTTGGATAGTTACATTCTTCATACTTTTTGTTACAAAGTTTTGAATTATTAACATAGTTATCGATTTGATGAGAGCTCTAATCCTAAAAGGTTATTTTTTGGATAAAAAACATCAAAATCAAAACCTATTTCAAAAAGTGATGCTACTAGCAGCACCTTTTTTCTTTTTGAAGTTAAACTTAGCACCTTTTGCAACCATGGTCTTAACAACTTCATAATTTTGTCGACAAAAACTTTAAAATCAACCCTGGAATCGAAAATCGGTGCTAACAATGTTATCACATGAAGTTGTTGTCAAGGTTCGCCTATAATTGATGTTAATACCTCAGTCTCAATCCTTACCCCATCTCTCTCATTTTTACGTATGTCATTCCCAGAGTTTTCTCCCTTATGACTGGTAAAGTCGGTTTCCCTTTTGGTTTAAGGACCTGGTTTCTCTTGGTGTCTTTCTTGACTGAGTCTCAGCCCGAAGTTTTTATGTTTCTCTCAAAAGATAAACACTTACCAAGATTTGGGTTTAAATAACTGGTCATCGAGTTTGCCTGATCTCACAGCAAGTCATCCAAGTCCTTTATTGATACATGTGATATCCATGAGCACAAGTGGGCTCGAAACATAGGAAAATAGGCAATGTCATGTTTCAATGACAAAGATCCCAGGACCGCTCAGATCAATGGCCACGCTTCATTTCGAGGTCGCAACATGCTCGGGCGTTAAAATCCTTGAGTGGGCCGAAATCTAAACCACGGTATTATGGGAGAACTACGTGGCGAAAGGTGTTGAATTTCGGGGCCCAAAAGCGGTGTGGGTCCAAACCGCTTTCGACGGCCCCAAAATCACGTGCTCATTTAGCTCTGAATAGCATCACGTGGTCGCCCCCTAGTCATCAAGCCTCAACCTAATCCCGAGGTGAAATCATTTAATGAACAAGGACTGATAGTTGAAACCTCGGCTCACTCCATAAATAGAAGGCATGGAGGGTCTATCCGTGGAGACAGAACTGTCAACCCGAGGAACTATGATGGACAGTTTTTTCCTACAGGCCCATGTTGATATGATCTTGCATTTGACAGAAGGATGCACAGATGAAGAGCCTTAGAGGGGATGACCAGAGGACTCTCTTGGATGTTGTCCACTGATATGAGTATAAATACATCAGCTGAAGAATATGTTATGGTTGATGGTTGAGCAGAGCTCCCTATTTTGTAATAGTTTGATAGCAGAGTTGTTCTCTGGTTATGTATGATACCTAAGACTTTCTCATTAATAGAAGTCAGTTTCTTTCACTATCTTGTTTCCTATTGTGCTGAAACACTCGTGCATGGATGATCCAGGCGATATTTTGTAGTTTTATTGTAATCGAGGTTTGATTATAATGTTGTTATGATCTGTTTCGTTATTTCCCTTCGCTGGCATGTTTCCTTTTGTGCTGAAACACTCGTGCATGGATGATCCAGATGAGGTGTTGTGGTTGTATGGTAATGGGGTTTGATTATAATGTTGTTATGATTTGTTTCATCATTTCCTTTCGTTGTCATGTTCCTCTTGTGTTGAAACACTCGTGCATGGATGATCTAGACTAGGTGTTGTGGTTGTATTGTAATGGAGGTTTGATTATAATGTTGTTGTGATGTGTTTTAGTATCTTAAACTTAAGTTCAAGAGTGCTCTTGTGCCTAAGTTCTCCTGCACCAAGTTGCTTGAAGGTCGGATGCTTATGGCAGACCTGTCCACTCTCCTCACTAAGTCTTCCTACTTCTCACCTTTAACCTTAAACCACTGACTGGAGTTAATGAGAACCTCATTTGCTTATGCATTGCTAGCCCAGTTTTATGTGTTAAAACATTCTTATGTTGAGCTTTTTCCATTTGACCTCCAATAATAAACCAACCTCCTCAAACATTTTGATGGGTATTGGTCTTATCCTCCTGCAATATGAGAGTGACTCTCAGTGCTAACAATCTTGGTGGCATTGACGGGGAACGAATTGAAGACGTTTCCATGGGATTGAACGACAGACATTTTAATTCTAAAGGTGCATCAGAAATTAGTACCTTGAAGATTGCAGCTTGCACCTGGCGACTCCATTGTTTCAGTTGTGGCTCCCAAAGGCAAACACACAAGGTCTACTCCACATCTACCTCTGGAACCACCTGAAGCTGACCCAGAGAATATTATCAAGAAATGAAAGCTTTCTCAAGAAGGATTTTTAGTTGTTGTTCCATATTGAAAATCCCCCTCGGAAGAACGACATTGCACAGATCCAGTTTTGGATGGTGAACTGAAGTTAGACACATTGTTTTGACTGCTCATCTTTCACCGTGGCGACTCCACTGGTTTGAGACAAATTAAATGGCTATGGAGGCTATCCTGGCCAGGAGGTTTTCCCCACTCAATTTCTCAACCATAGTTGGATATCCACATCTTGTGCTTCAAATTGATGAATGGCAAGATTGGCTACCAAGATTTTATGAAGGTGAGAATAACAACCTTGTTGAGCATGTTCTAGAATTTCATGCCTTGATGCAGCAACTTGACATCCAACATGAATACATACGTATGAAGTTGTTTTTGTACTCCCTTCAAGGAGATGTTCGTATTTGGTAACACTCTCTTGATATTTCTAGTGTTTCTTCACTCGAAGATTTTCATGCAGCTTTCAATAATCATTGTCAAAAGTTTTATTCCTCTGAGTTAATTTTTCATAGTTGTTGTGAGGAGTATAAAGATTGTGTTCAGGATATAATTGATTCTTATGAAGGCTGTGAGAATGAAGAATATTCCTTGGATGAGGAATCACCTCTTTCTCTTCCATGTTCATCTGCATCAGATGAAAACTTTGTTTGTTGTCTCAATAAGGAAAGTGCAGAAATTGAGTCTCTTTTGGAAGTTGATACTCTTTGTAGCCCTGTCTCTAAAAAGCCTAGATATGAACAACATATTTTTGACTCATATGATGATGATAAGATATTGCTTCCTGGATTGAATATTGAAAGGCAACCTGTGTTTGATAATGAAGAACAGTTTTCTCATGTTGGGAAGAAGATACCTCTTGGTATGTCATTCGAGATTCCTCCTTTATTTGATCATTATGGAGACAGTGATGAAGATGTTGAGGTGTTTTTTTGTCTTAGAAGAAAAAATCATTAGTCGCTAGCCTTCTAATGAAAATGAAATCTTTTACCAAGAGCAGCATGATAAAGAGAAAGAGCCATTCATTGATATACATGAGGATATTTCTTGCCATCAACTAGCAAATACTATCAGAGAAGATAAAAGAGAAGTGGATCAGCAGGCCGCATCAACCATTCACTCACTTGTGCTTGCCACAAACATTCAACCATATGTGAGCAGCTGTAAAGCGGAGAAATTTTTTTGTTACCAACCCAGTAAGTTTTATCACCTATTTTATGACCCTGTAGGGGAGTACGTGGAGTTGCATTTCCTCAATGTATTGAAGCCTTCAAGATTTATCTTACCTTCATCATTGGGAGGTAATCTGAAGAATGTAATTAATTTTATGTCATGGTTTTATTGTCCCTTGTTGATTAATGACAGAGTAAATAAGTTTCCAGTTAGGAAGTTACTTGAATGACTATGGTGGAAGTTTGTTTTCACCTAGCGCATTGTAAAAATCGGTTAGTTTAGGATTGTACATAAATAAGCTCCTTCTGGAGCATGTGTGTTTTTTTTGTTTTTAATTTGAGTAGTGTACATGTCAGCATGTTGTCTTCAACAAAATGTATTTGAGCTCGCCTTCACAACCCAATAGCTAAGGCACTAGAACTTCTTGTTCTTGGCAGCACATAGGGAGCATGTCATCCCCTTTGGAGCCCATGTTATTACATGAAGTTGTTATCAAGGGTCACATGTAATTGTTGTTAATACCTCCATCTTCACCCTTGCCCCATCTCTCTCATTTTTTTGTATGTCATTCCCAGAGTTTTCTCCCCTATGATTGGTAAAGTTGGTTTCCCTTTTGGTTTAAGGACCTGGTTTCTCTTGGTGTCTTGCTTGACTGAGTCTCGGCCTGAAGTTTTTATGTTTATCTCAAAGGATAAATACTTACCAGGATTCGGGTTCAAAGAACTGGTCACCGATTTTTCCTGAGCTCACAGCAAGTCGTCTAAGTCCTTTTCCAATACATGTGACAGCCATGAGAACAAGGGTAGTCGATTTTGGGCTCGAAACATAGGCAAACAGGTGGTGTCATGTTTCAACGGCGGATATCCCAAGACCGATTTGATCAATGGACACGCTTAATTTCGGGGCTGCAACATGCTCGATCGTTAAAATCCTTAAGCGAGACAAAATCTAAACCACAGTATTGCGGGAGAGCTACGTGGTGGAAGGTGGTAAGTTTCGGGCCCAAAAGCGGTATGGGTCCAAACCGCTTTCGACGGCCCCGAAATCATGTGCTCATTTAGTGTTGAATCCAATAGCAGCACGTGGTCTCCCCCTAGTCACCAATCCTCGACCCGATCTTGAGGTGAAATTAGTTAATGAACAAGGATTGGTAGTTGAAACCTCGGTTCACTCCATAAATAGAAGGCATGGAGGGTATGGCAGTGGAGACATAATTGTCAGCCTGAGGTACTACGATGGATGGTTTTTTCCTGCAGGCCCATGTTGATCTGAGCTTGTGTATGACAGAAGGATACATGCACAGTCTGGCAGAAGGATGCATAGATGAAGAGCCTTAGAAGGGATCACCAGAGAAATCTCCTGGCGGTTGTCCACTGATCTGGGTATAAATACATCAGTTGAAGAATATGGTATGGTCGATGATTGATCAGAGCTCCCTATTTTGCAATAGTTTGATAGAAGAGTTGTTCTTTGGTTATGTATAATACCTGAGACTATCTCATTAATAGAAGTTAGTTTCTTTCACTATCTTGTTTCCTATTGTGTTGAAACACTCATGCATGGATGATCTAGACGAGATGTTGTAGTTGTATTGTAATGGAGGTTTGATTATAATGTTGCTATGATCTGTTTCAGTATTTCCCTTCGTTGTCATGTTTCCTCTTGTGTTGAAACACTCGTGCATGGATAATCCAAACGAGGTGTTGTGGTTGTATTGTAATGGAGGTTTGATTATAATGTTTATATGATCTGTTTCAGCATTTCCCTTCGTTGTCTTGTTTCCTCTTGTGTTGAAACACTCGTGCATGGATGATCCAGACGAGGTGTTGTGGTTGTATTATAATGGAGGTTTGATTATAATGTTGATGTGATATGTTTCAGTATCTTAAACTTAAGTTCAAGAGTGCTCTTGTGCTTGAGTTCTTCTGCACCAAGCTGCTTGAAAGATGGATGTTTATGGCAGACTTGTCCATTCTCCTCACTAAGTCTTCCTCCTTCTCACCACCACTGACTGAAGTTAATGAGAACCTCATTTGTTTATGCATTGTTAGCCCAGTTTTTTGTGTTAAAACATTCTCATGCTGGGCTTTGTCCATTTGACCTCCAATCATAAACCAACCTCCACAAACATTTTGATGGGTATTGGCCTTATCCTCCTGCAATCTGAGGGTGACTCACAGTGCTAACAAACAACAACCATTTTTTTATTTTCAAGGTTAAAATTGCAACTTATTTGAAACCTTCAAATTCGACAATCAATACTAGTACAACCAAAACCTTAAAATTGACCCTGGAATCGAAAAGCGGTGCTTCAAGTAGTGCACTTTTTTCTAGAGATAAAATTGCAAGTTTTTTGAAATGGTGACCATGACAATCAATACCCTTGGAACCTTATTTTGGAAAAGAAGATTAGCATTTGGCTAGAAAGTCACAATAAAAGAGCTAAAGGCCAGGCCAGGTTTAGGAGATATTATTCAACTGCGGACCATCTTGTTACCTTTAGGATCATTGCAGAGGAGTTCCACAATACTAAAACCAATTTTTTTTGTTGTTTTGTTGACTTTAGAAAAGCTTTTGACATGGTTCCTAGAAAAAACCTTTGGAATAGGTTGGAAGAGATAAAAGTGCCTCTCGCATTGAGGATTGTTGCAATAAGGATCTATGAGAACGTTATTGCTAAGTTTAAAAACATTGAGGGCTGGTCAAAAGAGATTAACTGCAATATCGGAGTCAACCAAGGTTGTCCCTTGTCCCCTACCCTTTTTGGCATATACATTGATAAGTTAGAAGAATGCTTGGAAAAATCAGGTTGTGTCAGCCCTACTCTCACTAGTATAGTCGTCAATCTTCTTATTTATGCCGATGATATCATTCTTATGGCAAGGAGTCCCCATGATCTTGAAAACCAACTAAGAATCCACAAGGATTTTTGCTCCAATATGGGTATGACTATAAATACTGATAAGACTAAGGTCATGATTATTAAATCCAATAAGATCCCTTATGATACCTTTGTATATGA
>ML784345.1:124881-137099 GCA_009831015.1 Picea engelmannii
TGGTTTGTTTTCCTTCGGAATCAAGGTCAAAAAAGTTGAATTTAAACCTCCCACGATAGAGCCTAACCTTCTTAACTCCTCCACCATTTCGAGGAGATCCTCCCCTACTAAATCAAAGAAGAAAGTAAAAAATTATGTCGTCCAGTCGTCCGGCCCTGGACTCTTATCCTTCTTAAAGTGAAAAAGAGCATATTTCAACTCCTCCAAAGTAACATGATTATACAAAGAGCATGACTCCTCATCATTTAACATATGGGGAAAGAACTCGTTTAACTTGCATTGTTTAGTTGCATTCGGAATGAGCGGGGCCTTGTAGAAAATTTTGAAATATAGGATCGTTGCTTCCTTTAAGGCATCATGTTTGGTTATCTTGACTTCATTTCCATCGGTGATCTCCCATACATGTTTTCGGACTCTATTGTCGCTAGCAAATTTGTGAAAATACTTTATATTATTATCCTCGCAAGCCATCCATGCGACGCAATCTCCAATGTTCTTCATCTCTTCTTAATATATCGTTCCTTTCCAATTCCATCTACTGGAGAGATAGTTCCGCTTCTTGCTCTGTTGGATCACCAACCAAAATTATTATTGAATCCTTTATATCTGATTCGAGCGACACCAACTTTGCTTTGTTTTTGGCCAGATTCTCTTTATACCAAATTTTCGTTTGTGTTTTCAACACTTTTAATTTCCATATGATCCTATTTTGTTTGCCACCTTCAGCAAGGAAGACGTGATCTTTCCATATCTTATATACTAGATCCACAAAATCATGATCATTAAGCCAATGTGCATTGAATTTAAAAGGATAGACCTTATACACAGGGGGTAAATCCAACTGTAATAAAACTGGCGAATGATCAGAGATAAAAGGAAACTCTACCCATGACCTATAAAGGACAACATCTGATAATAGACCTTCATAAACAAGGATCTTGTCTAATCTCCTTGCAATCGCCTCCTGACCAGTACGCTCGTTCCTCCAAGTAGGAGCCAATTTAGTTGGCTTGATGTCTATCAATTTTTTGGAGGAAAATAGCTCTTTGTAATAATCATATGTGTTTCTAGGCTTGAAGGTACCTCCCTAGACCTCGTCTGAAGAAAAAATGATATTTAGGTCCCCAACAACGATCAAATTCTCAATAGATAAAATACCATTGTCTTCCATCAATTTCCAAAATAGTTTTTGATCCGTGCACGGGCCATAAATATTAAGCATAACTATCTCCCGGTTGTTTAAAATAAACCTGCCTATAAGTGAAGTCGCCAATTCCGACTAAATTCCTGGCTCGGTTCCATATTGAAGTGGTTCATCTTCGAACAAGTCCACTTCATTCACATAGTTGGGGGGATCTTCTTGTAGGAGGGTATCTTCCGACTTCTCATCTGGCACCTTACCACTGCAGTCACGCCGAAGATGGTCGGTACAACGACACCAATTGCACCGGAATGGAATTCCCGTGTAGTCTAAACATTGATTGATATGGCATCCACACCATTCAATATCCAACACCTCCGGTAACCCTCCATGGATATCAACTTCCACTAAAATCCTCCCCAATTTCCTAGCTGAGTTTTCCAAAGTCAAATAATCTAGAGTGATAAACCTCCCCAATGCATCTCCAATTGCCCTCAAGGCTCCTTCGTTCCACAGGTGCATAGGTAGACCCGACAAAAGGACCTACAAATGGCGTAGCTTGTAATGCTCTGTCAGCGGGTCAAAAGCCACCCACCACCGTTTCAACATAAGGTTGTTGCCGCTCAGAACCCATAATTTACTCAACAATAAAGAAGCACCTTCCAGAGTTTTGCAGACAAAACCCATCCAACTCTTCGTAAGGTAGAGTATCTTAGGTGCATAACCAAGTATGGAAACCCAGGTTTTAACAATCAAGTCAGAGACATGACTATTAGCCAAATAGGAATAGGATATTCTACCTACCAAGCCGCAAAGGGCCAGTTTACAGGTCCCTTCTAAGCCCACATCTGAACCCAACACCATCCTCCGAACTCTCTTATTTTCCTTCCACACCCGCTTCCGAACACCAATCGGGTAAGTGATTTTGTGGGATTTCCAATGTTTATCAGATAGACCATCCCCCTTTACACCCAACTTTGGATCAAATACAGTCTCAGGTCCCCGCGAAGGAAAAATGACGTTCGTCGCTACAGGGGAAACATAACAATGAGTTTGAGAAGAGATAGTCGAAAGATTCGAAGTGAAGCTAGGAGTAGTTGTCAGGAACAGAGCGTTAGTGCCTGGACAATGTGATAGATTAAGTGATGTGTGCTTTAATGTGCCAGTAACCACACCCAATGAATCATCCTTGGTGAAAAGACCTCCCTGTTGCCACTCCACCTTGTCCTTTGCACTCATTAGTGCCATGATGTCTCCAGTTAGGTCAACATCGGCTACCGGTTCCATAAAACCAACACATGTTTAGCACTAAGATGAAGATTAATATGGGTCGTTAATCCAAGGGGGAAAAATGCTGGTAGATGGATCCAATACCAATGTCACAGTGATAAAACACTCACAAACTCCCACAAGGTAAGCAAGGAACAGTAAATAAACAAGGTTCAGTTACCCAAAAAGGTAATAAAATAAATTGGGTCTTGTGACCGCAGAACCTCTGTACTTAATAAATACCCCTACCATAAATGCTAAAAACAAAGAGTGAAAAATGAGAAGGATGGACACCGCTAGATGGTTCTAAACCATGAAAATTGGACTCCTTAACACCTCATCTCATACCGAACCAGAAGCTCTACATCTAAACTCCGTCTATGGCTTGTCCAACCTCCTGGTTGGTGATCACCCGCCATTGATGGAACTCAAAGTTCCCACCCAGTTGCAGAGTTTGAATCTCCACACCAACCCACACAAATCTAAATTGATAATAGCAACTCATTTTAATAAAACTAAAAATAATATACACTCTATTACTATTAAACAAAATGCATAATATAACATAAAACTACAAAATTAAAATGGAAAAATTCATAAAACAAATAAATTTAATAATTAAAATATAATATTAACCCAAACATATTATAATATTTACACTTTGGAATTGTCGTGTCACGAGCTAATACACCATACAAAACGGGAAATATTCGTAGTTATTTCATTTTCTTTGAATTTGTTCACAAAATGGATTATGAACCTTTAAAATTATTTATAATTTGTGCGAAAAAGCGACTCGTGTTGAGTAGACTTTCAACAATTAATAATAATAATTAATAAAAAGCTAAAGGACGTAATATGTGATGGCCATAAAGCATTTAGATAATGGTCAATGTCCATCAAATTCTCATATGAGGTAATATAAATTTGGTCTTATATGTTACTACTTAGAGATATTTATTCTCTGGATATACCAACGACAATGATTATATGGTGTTATTTTTTTTATATAAATAATTAATTTGGTTAAAAGTTGGGTAATTGATAGATGATTTTGATTTTTGATGAAGAATAATCAAGTGTAGAAATTGAAATTGATTGAAATCAATGTTGTTAATATAGTGAAGAATTTAAGTATGAAAAAAAAAATTGGGTTTTGATGAAGAATAATCAAATTTCAAAATATGTAGAAAATGAAATTGATTGAAATCAATGTTATTAATATAGTGTAGAATTTAAGTATGAAAAGAAATTTGAGGAAATTTAATTTAAAAATTTAATAATATAAGTTTAAAAATTGTTAAATTTAATTAAAAAAAAATCTTTATTATTAATGATATTTTATATTAAAGAGTAGTGTTAATGAACGATGATAAATAGAATAGTAAGTATTTATTTTTTTAACCAACATAACTCATTTTTGTATTAAAAAGACGTTATAACCTTGGACAACATAATAATAGAATAGTAAGTATTTATTTTTTTAACCAACATAACTCATTTTTGTATTAAAAAGAAGTTACAACCTTGGAAAACATAATAATGTAAAAAGAGAGTTTGTCCCACACACTATTGTTAAAAGAAAAGACCAAAAGTTTGTAGAGTAACTACAATAAAGATCATATTATTCTTCACAAAGGATGTCCAAAAATTCTATCGGAATATAGCCTAAAAAAAGACCAACTTTGAAAACCATAAGAGAACCTAAGACTATTTAAAGACATGCTTGTTGGAAGCTTCCTCTTGTTCCACTGGAGAGGGTTGAGGGTCTTAGTCCATTCCATCCATATCTTGTTCTTTGGGAATCTAATAAATTGTCTCCTCCTCAATATTCTCCTATGCATCTTAGCCAATGGACATTCTATATATAGAGGTAGCTAATTTAGGGTCCATAGTAAGACTTGAAATTTGGTGGCATAGAGGAACACATTCAACTTTTAAATCCTATATTTGCCTCTTTTGAGGGAGCATAGTTTCCATTATTATTGTCATCCCATTATTATGGTTTTCCTCTTGATGTGTATTTTTCCTATAACTATAAAGATTCATGTCTCATTATTTGTTATCAAAGCCTCTTGGTGTCGAACAACATGATGAACATCAACCAAAGTGATGTCGGCACACCATATTACTAATTGTCCGATGGAAATTCTCCAAAATCCTCCAATTCGAGACCGATGCATGATTCATTGACTTCCAATTCCAAACTTCCAAGCATTTGCCAGGGACAAACTAAGGAACTTAGAGAGATAGGCCCAAACTAAACTAGCATGACAAGCCCAAACTTTGGAGTGCAAATTTACCTGGACAATTGGTTGATTATTCTCCCCAACAGCCACCAGACCCAAGCCATGATGAATCTCCTATGGACTAAGCTCCTCCAAGGATTCTTCGAGGGTAAATAAGGGCAGAACAAAACAACTATATGGACTAACAAGGCTGAGATAATCCTCCAAACCAACAATGTCCATTATCCCACCTTCACTTAACGTTGAATTAAAATCTTATTGATAAGGTTGGTCCCTCCTTACACTAGAAGTGTATGGTGGCATTAAGATGATAACGAACCTTGACTTCCATCCTTCGTTAATAAATTTGATTGGCCACTTAAATGGCATGCAAAAATTTGTATAATTCATGAAATAATGGTTAAGGGATTGGGGAGGTCGAAACCCTCCCTTTTTCCTTCAATGTTCCACAACCCAAATGATTTTCTTCATTGGCTAAACAATCACCCTTTTGATTGCTTTCCCTTAGGACATGAAATATCTCTATTGATGCAAAGTGGCTTGCCTCTTGCTATATTCTTCGAACGAACCTTGTTATGTTGCTATTAAATAAAGAAGAGTAATGCATAAGTCTAATAATTGTTGTCAAATCCTTGATTACAATCAACTCATTGATATGCCTTGGATCAAGAAGCTTAATCCCTTTGTAAAGTGCAAGTGCCTCAACCTGATTATTAGTGGCTCAACCCAAAACCGATTCATAGCTCACTTCTTGATCTCCTTCGGGATTAAAGATGATCCCCATGCACCTACCACCCCTAGAGTAACAAGTATCTTTAGCAATACAAGGGTAGAGTTATTTCCTTTGTTTCATCACTTTTATACTGAATATGGTGTTGATGAAGAATGATAAATAGAGTTGCAAGTGTCCTAACTAATATAAGAGGAGAGTTACAAATTTTCCTCCTTCATTTCATCACTTCGTAGTCAATGCATTTCCATTCTCCTTATTATTGGTGATATTTTTTTAACCGAAACTAGGAGAATTATATTAATGAAAAAAGGTTGTAGTTGAGCTAAACAACAGTAGTACATTGAACTCCATGTCTTCAAAATTTAAACAAGGACAATTCCAAACCAAAATGCAGAGTTTACATATGTATGCTAGCAAAACTTTCCAGTATTTACTGCTATTATAAATTCTATAGGAACTACCTAATATGAAAATGACTTTAAAAAATATAGTTTACTTAGAAGATATGGTGGTTGGTGGCCTCTTCCAGGCCCATATTAGTTGACACATATTCTTGTTCCCCTATATCCATGTCTTCAAAGAGCTGATGCAATGTATCTTCCTCGTTTAATTCTCCTTGTCCTTTATTGATCGACACCCTTTGATTGGGAGCCCCTAAATACACATCTTTACTTAAATGGACAATTGGATTTCTTAGCATGACACATTCTACCACAAGATCTGCAATTTGTTGCTTTAATTGAACTAGAGTACCTGTAATAGAAACGATTTGTGAAACTATCTATTGCTCATTTTCATGCACCTTGGTTGTAATAGAGAAAATGGAAGACCTATTACCTTGAATCATTTACTCATGAGACCTTAAGACTCTCCTCATTTATTGTTGATCTCTATAATTTGTATTTGTTGTTCTAATTTCATAAAGTCTTTGAGGAACGAAGAACTGGAGACAATTGAGTAAACAAAGACGCAATGATAGACCCAGAGTATACTTCGTCAACTCGGTATACACCATAGGGAAGCAGAACCAAGGAACCCAATGCTCAACTCAATTAATTAAATTTAGAGCACTAGGTATATAAATACCACACAGAGAGTATGTGTTCCAAAAGGGATGAATCACTCAAACCCATTGTGCCTCCAAACTAGAAAAAACATAGTACCATCCACATAGATCCTCTAGAATTTTAAAACAAAGGACCAGAGACTAAGTAAGTGAAGGTTTCAATTTCAACAACTTGGAAGAAGTGGAAAACTAGAAGATATCTACAACATAATCTTAATGACTAGTGACGAGGAAGAGGGATATCCAATGAACCATCATGTTCTCCATGCAATAGGTCGCCATTATCATGCCTCGATTGGAATAAAAAAAAACTTCAATTCAAAATTTTGAGTCCTCACTTGGTTGAGCATGTATGAAGGGGGTGTGGGTCTCATTGTGTTTATGGAAAAGCTTTGGTAGTAGGGTTGGCATGTGATTGACATGTGGCTCATTAATTTAGTGGTACTTGACATTAAGTGGATGAAGGTGCTTAGGGTATGGTTTGATAGGCTAATATTCCATTAACCCTTAAAACCCCCATTTTCATCATTGTAACTTCATTAGCAAGAGTGTCAACGATAGTGTTATTCTCCCTTAGAACCTGAAAGAACTTTATTTTGTGAAACCTTGAGACCTCTTATGAAATCCAAAGCCAATATTAACACAATTTTAGAACTAGCTATAGGAGAGTTTCTATGCACCGATTGAATAATAACATTTGAATCATCTACAACTATGAAAGAAGTTCTATGATGATCTAATGTCAATCTCAATCCTTACAACAATGCATATACATTAAGTTGATTATTAAAAAAAATGATTTCTATACATAGAATAGTTATGTTTTTCTTCCAAGATAGAAAAAAATAAATAAATCCACACACCCCTTATTGTACACATGTCACCCACCCCCTTATTATTGATCGATGACATTTTAACAAAGGATTCTAAAGAGGATAGAATTGGAATGTAGCAAGATTGAGTATGGAAGTGGGTTAATATACATAATACATCTAAGATATTTAGAGATTAACGATTCTTTCCATCTCACAAATACACCATATAAAGATCACTCATAAAGTTAAAGGTAAATTAATTTTATGAAAAAAAAACAAATTAATGAATTTAAAAAAACTTTAATTTTATAAAAAAACAAATTAATGAATTAAAAAAACAATTAAATCACTTTTACTACGCAATGAATTCATAAACATGATCCAATCATTAAATAAAATAATGATTAAATAAAATGATTTCATCATTAAATAAAATAACTCCAACTTACTTAAAATTTAAATTTAAAGTTATATTATTATCATATATTATATTACAATGTAATTTATTTTTATAGTGATTTTTATTTCACAATAAAATCTAATCAAATATCATGTAATTATAATACAATCTAAGTGGGTTTAATGGTTAAGAATATGTGTTTCGGTAGGATATGTATACCTTCATAGACTTTAATAGTCAAATTGTTGCGAAGAGGGGGTCTATTCTCCCACAAACAAGTGAGTCTCATACATCAATTTCTAATTTGGTGTATGGCTTGATCATGACCTTAAAATTATATTATTATTATTATTTAATTAATACAAAAGCATAAAATCATGCAAAGCATATGATATTCATTATGATACATATTAAACAAACCATGAATATAACTTGGTCGTGATCTTAAAATTAAATTATTATAATTATTTAATTAATACAAAAACATAATATCATGCAAACCATATGATATTCATTATGATACATGATAAACAAACCATGAATATAACTTTGACAAAAAAAAAAGTTTGATTATGAGCAATTTTGATTTATACATTTGTTTCATAACTATATATTTTTTGTATTCTTTTGTTTGCTAACATGTTTGTTACCTACGGGACTAGCACGTGGTCTAAGAAACTGCGCCCCAGGAGTAATTAGGTTGTCAAAATTACCCGGAGATCACACCTAGCCTAGACCACACCAACCCTTAACATGGTTGGATTTTTTTGAGTGTCTCCTCCCGGTTATTGCAAATTTTGAACCTTGATCGCCTTATAGAACAAAACTCTTGAAATCCAATCACACAATCAAAATTTGACTTTTTTCATAACTATATAAATATTTTATTTATTTAAAAAGGATGTACATTGTCAAGAAAGTTTTAAATAAATAATCTAGAAGGAGGTGGTCAAAGTTTTGTAAATAGAATTGGAAAGTGATATGGAATATAATAATTAAAATAATTGTTAGAGAGTGTAGTATAATAATTGTTAAAATTTATTAATAAATAATTAATAAAATAGTTAGATAATATATTATAATAAATAGGAAGAAAATTAAGTGTTAGAGATTAGGGGTGAACACTTGATATGCAAATTGTTATGGATATTATATTGGAACAATTATAAAATATTGGTGTAGTCTAAACATTCTATGTTTTTGATTTTTTGGCAATTATCATCAGAATCCAACAATGCAATTGTTGGCGAAATCACAACTTTGCGAAAATCACGTTTTTGAATGCATAATTGATTTAATGCCCCTCTAAATCCCTAGGGCACTCGGATATGTATTCTCAACAACTGAAATTTGCAATTTTGCTAGATTTCGGGCAAAACTCGTCAGAAAAAAATGCTCGGAAAAAAGTAAAAACGTAGAACGTTTAGACTACATCTAAAATATCTTATTATGCAATTTATTTCCTTAAATCCCATATTTATTATTACTATCTTAATACTCAATTTTATGAAATAATTGGAATTAGAAAATGAAAGAACAAGCAAATGAACACACCATCGACACAAATGAACTCAAGTTGTGACTTGGGAAACCCAATAAGAGAGAAATCCCACTAGAAGGTGAGACCTATGCTCCATGCTCTTTTCTTCAGTTATGAAGTGCAAGTACAAAGAAATGGGCACTCACTATGAAGTTTCCTATGACATTATGACCTTAATTGTTGCTACATAATCTTCTACCTCCTCTATTATGCTCTCAAATCCCACTCCTAGATGTTGTGCTCAACTTTGGAACAAGTACAATGCTAGAAGAATGAAACCCCTTCTCTTCCTATTGGCCCAATATTTAACATAGCCTGACAACCATCTAGGATTAGGGTTAGGATTTTTGCATGCCTCAACCCTCAATTAATGTTATGGTTTTGTACCTTCTAGAATCTTCTTGTAAGTCCACATGTGACTTGCCCCACATGTGTGACTAAAGGGGGTTGATGTGGCATCCACTCGATACCATGGTGGTCAAMATGGTAGGTCTGTTGGAGTTACTTCACACACACCTAAGATTTCTTTTTCCTAAGGTTCTTCCTTGTTTATTAGTCACAATTAGTCATTATCCAATCTCCTATATTTTAGGGGAGAATATTCCACCTGGAGAATATTCTCTTTCAATTGACACTTCAATTTGACTAGTTGAGTTGAGTTTAGATGCTGCATTGGTTTTGTCACCATGCAACATTGGGATCATCACCAACTAATGYGCACTTGCCTTGGGATCATCACCATACTGGTGCATTACCCTTGATTCCCTGAGTTAACTCCTCACTACTCTATGTTCAGTCAGTTAACTGAAGATTAGTTGACTAGTTAATTCAACTAGGTGGCAGTTCACTCCYGTAACTGCCTAAGAGACCARACTAGGTGGTAGTTCACTCCCGTAATTGCCTGAGAGAYTAGACTAGGTGACAATTCACTCCCGTAACCGCTGGTGTGTGTCCATATCACTCTAGACCACCACTATGGCGCATTGGTTCTCCTTTAGTGCGCACTCATTGAGTTATACATAGTATATCATGTGTAAATTATTCATTATTCATAACAATTAATGATAATTCTTTCATTCTTTCTCTCCTTCTTCTTCTTTCTCAAATTCTCTCTGCAAATGTGTGTATTATTGTTTAGCTAGATCTATTATGTGCAGGTTCAATACATTTACAAGGTCAACTTGCGAGAGACATAACTTCCCAATACGAGCTTTGATTGAGATGATTTTTGAACCGTTGGAAAGCTCTCGGTGTGTACAACAACGTCGAGGTGTTGGGGACTATGCTCAGAAAGTTTTGATTCAAAACAATGTTGTTTGATGCCTCAAACTAACTCTGGAAGATTCCAGACCCCAAATCTCCAAATTGGGAGCTGCGACTAAAACAGATCCTAAAAGCCAATTTCTCCAATTTTTTCATCCAAAAAGTATCAAGATAAATGACAAATTATATAATAATCTATTCCAAATCAATAATTAATAAAATTATTAGATGATATATTACAATAAACAAGAAGAAATAGTCAAACTAAACTATTTCTTCTTTTATAAAATGTATTTATATGAAAAAGTTGATATCTATATTCTATTTTAGTATATATAATTAAAATCATTAAAATAATTTTATATAATAATAATAATAACAAGAATAATCTAATTTTTTTTTTTAACGAAAACGGTTATAGTTTATATTAAAGGGGTGGCAAAGCCACAAATTCAGTTACAATTTGCCCCAAGTTTCTTCGGGCCTAAAGCCTTCGCTGTTTCAGCATAGTTTCCAGCACTGTGTTTCAGCATCTGTTCCAGCGCTGTGTTTCAGCATAGTTTCCAGCACTGTGTTTCAGCATCTGTTCCAGCGCTGTGTTTCAGCATATGTAACAACACTGTGTTTCAACAACTGTTCCAGCACTGTGTTTCAGCATATGTAACAGCACTGTGTTTTAGCTGTTACAACACCGTGTTTCAGCATAAGTTCCAGCACTGTTTCAGCACTGTGTTTCAGCTTCTGTGTTCCAGCTTCTGTGTTCCAGCTTCTGTGTTCCAGCTTCTGTGTTCCAACTTCTGTGTTCCAGCTTCTGTGTTTCAGCTTCTGTGTTTCAGCTTCTGTGTTCCAACTTCTGTGTTTCAGCTTCTGTGTTCCAGCTTCCGTGTTCCAGCATCTGTGTTCCAGCATCTGTGTTTCTGCATCTGTGTTCCAGCTCTGTTTCAGCACTGTGTTCCAGCTCTGTTACAACACTGTGTTTCAGCTTCTGTTCCAGCTATCTTTCTCAAGCGTCTGCTGCCTTCTACATTCTTTTACAAGCTGCTACCCTTTTCAAGGAATACATTTTTTGACTGGATCCCCACCGTTTACGCTGAGTTCTCCTTGGGGCAAAAGGCAGCCTTCGTTGGCTAGTTTGTCTGCTTCTTTATTTGAATCTCTGAGAATATGATAGCACTTGAAGGAGGTGAAATCTTTTAGAATATATCTTAACCTTTGCAGATTCTTGTTTAGCCCAACATCTTTAAACTGTCCTCTTGAGTGTATTATTTTGATCAAGATCTCATAATCTCCAAATGCTTGTAGCTCCCGGTCTCCTCTTTCCCTGGCTAGCTGGCAAACTTTGATCAAACTCAGAATTTCTGCTTGATTATTGGTTTGCTGTCCAAGACCCCAACAAAAGGTTGCTAGTTTCTCCCCTTCGCTGGAATAAATGATTCCTCCTGCTCATGCTGTCCCAGGGTTTCCTTTGGATGCGCCGTAAAAAAATACTGAAGTTTTGCCTTGTTTTTGCCACCATCTTTGAAATATGTCATGGTTGTCTCTTAACCTCCATTCTGTTTCAAGATGGGGTTTTTCCACGCTATGGGTTCGAAGATTCAGCATGGAGGAGCCAAGCCACTCCTTTTCTTCCTGCAGAATCGAGGTATCGGTTTTGTGATTTTGGGAGCTCAAAGTTTCTAGTAGGAGGCCTTTTGCTTTCGCTGCTACCATTTGGGGGGTACATTCTGTGTTGTTGAAGATTT
>ML784345.1:143159-155060 GCA_009831015.1 Picea engelmannii
CAGGCAAGGTGAAATCAACCACTTTGTGAAGAATCGGCTTGATAGTGGGAGGCTGCCAGTGAAAAGAAGAAAGAATCCTGTAACAAACAGACCGATAGGAAGGAAGTAAGTCCTCAAAGAGAGACTTGTTTCGCTCCTTCCATAAATGCCAGCAAACATAGACTGCCAGAGTAGGTGGCGCAGCCAAGTCGAAAGTCCAGGTTGCAAAACACTCCGGAAAGGAGGCACCAGTCCAATGAAAAGATAGAGAAAGCTGATGTAAGATACGCTGCCAAACATTTTGGGTAAAACTACAATGTAGAAACAGATGATGGATATCCTCCGTAGCCTCTATGCATAGAACGCAAAGCCCAGGGCTGTGTCTACCTTTCTTTTGAAGATTCTCCCAGGTGAGGAGTTTGTCGTTGGCCCCAAGCCAAAGAAAAAGTTTGAATTTTAAAGGGATCTGCCAGGACCAAATCCGAGTGAGCCATGATGGCTGAGAATCGGTCACCCTGTCCGGAAGAAGGGCTGCATATACATTCTTTGCAGTGACGAAACCAGAACCATCACCACCAACCCAGGTGAGAGTATCGCTGTCATCTGTGAGCGATAGGCCAGAGCTTTTGAGAGCAGCTGTGAAGAAATCGAAATCCAATGCTAAGGGACCACCAAGTGCCAGATCGCTGCTATGAATCCATCGATCTGGGAGGAACGAGGCAGTAGTCTCAATCTTCAATTGTGAAAGATATAGGATGTTATGAGACAACAATTTAGACCTGAGCTGTAAGGAAAGTAACGAAAGGTCATCAAGTCCGATGAGTTTGTCCCTGCCCAATTTAACTTCAGTACCCGAGCCCGGACACCAACGGAGCCAATGCAGGATAACCGGAGAAGAAGAAACCAGTCCCCTCCAAATCGGGGAGGCCCAGCTCTGAGAAAAGTGTGTTTGGCGAATCTAGAGGGAGAGGGGTTTGGAACCAAGATATTTTGCCAAGATAACCCGATGCCAGAAGGAGTTAAAAGTGATCGCTCGCCAGAAGGAGCAAGCCAGTAGCGCCTTGTTGAAAGTAAAGAGATTCTTTAATCCCCAACCGCCTTCTCGCTTTGGTCTAGAGAGAATCTGCCACTTACACAGGTGAAAATGTCGGTTCCCTGCATAGTCGTTCCAGAGAAATTTGAAAGAAAGTTTGCGGAACAAGGTGAGAATTTTAGCAGGAATCTTTTCTAAAAGCATCCAGTATACAACCAAGCTTTGTAAGACAGAGTTAACCAAGATGAGCCTCCCCCCAAGTGACAACCATTTGAAGTACCAGTGACCAATTTTCCGTTCAAATGAAGACACCAGCCAAGTCCAGTCAGAAGCCGTGGAAGCTCCCAATTTGAGGTTGTATCCCAGATACTTGAAGCCCGAGGAAAGATCCAGATAGATGCAAGGGAAGGAAACTTTTAAGGATGTTAGCTCCAATTCAGAAAGTCCCCAATAATGAACAGTCGTCTTTGTGTGGTTGATAGACAGCCCGGACGCAAGGCAGAAGTACTTTAAAATGTCCAATAGAGTTGTCCATTCCGTTGCATCTGCTTTGGAAAATAAAAGGATGTCGTCTACAAACATTAGGTGGATAATCTTGAGGTGATTAGTGATGTTGATACCTGTAATGCGTTGCTCAGCCACATTTTTAGATATTAGTAGGCTCAACCCTTCCAAAACAATAATAAATAGGTAAGGTGACAGGGGACATCCCTGCCGGAGCCCCCTTTCACAATGGAAGAAACGGGAAGCTTCCCCATTTACCAGGACGGAAAGATTGGCGCTAGTAACACAGGTCATTATCCAGTTCGTAAAAGGAACCCCAAAACCAGCTGTGTGCAGGATGAGTCTAAGGAGATCCCAGTTGATACTATCAAAAGCTTTCTTAAGGTCAATTTTCATCACCAGAGCTTTTTGTTTTTTCTGCGAGATGCTATGTAAGCACTCATGTGCCACCCCAATGGCATCATGTATCCTACGACCCTTGAGAAAGCCGTGTTGTTCTGGCGAGAGATTTCTTTCCAGGATGGGCTTCAATCGAGTAGAAATGATTTTAGAAACTAGTTTGTAAGTCAGATTACACAATGATATCGGTCTGAAATCATTGAAGGAAGAAGGGAGGTCCGTTTTGGGAATTAAGACCAGAAAGGTAGAATTGAGGCTACTGGAGATTTTGCCTTTCTTGCGAACATCCTCGACCATCGATAGAAGATCAGGTCCAACAATATCGAAAAAATGAAGGAAAAATTCGGACGTCCATCCGTCCGGACCCGGGCTTTTTTCTTTTTTAAGGGTAGACAGGATTTGCTTAATTTCAGACAGGACAACCGGTTTGTACAGATCCGTAGCTTCAGACGCAGAAACAAATGTTGAGAAGAGACTGGCAGTTGCTATTTGCGCCGGTAAGTTTGATTCACGGTTGGATTTGTATTGTGTTTCAAAATGTGTGGCCGCTGCATGCTTGAGCGCCTCCTGACCGCGGATAGTCCCCTCCGAACCAGTTTCCATCGACCAGATTAATTTTTTATTCCTGTTGATATTTGCCACCTTGTGGAAAAATTTGCTATTAGAATCGCCCCACTTAAGCCAGGTCATCCGACTTCTAAGTCGCCAGCTTTTTTCATCTTCCAGTAGAATAGAATTCCTGTTGTGCTCCAAAACTTTGAGTGATGACTCGTCTTCCGGAGATAGAGCCGCAATTGAAGAATTTTGGATGTGAGATAGAAACTTATGAATGGGAAGCATAATATGCTAAGCATAATATTTGACATACTCTATAACTTGAGAAAGAACATAAAAGAATAAAAATTGAGAATCTAAAGCTATCTTTTATTAAAGTCAATAGATAGTACTAAGATGTTGTTGGCATGTACTGTTACGTCTATACCATTAGATTAAAACTCATTTAAATAATATACATTTTTTTTCAAAATTTTCATAATAATTATTTTTTTCAAAATTTTCATAATAATTATTTAATTAAGGTTGCAAGGTGAGGAAATCTTAAATAAGATGATATAATATTAAATAATATAACATTTTATTTTTAAGTATTTATTTATTTAATTTTTTTAATAATATGAAAAATATTTATAAGTAAGGGTGACATGTGTGGGGAACAATTTGTGATTTTGGAGGAAATCTCTTGATTAAGTTTTTATGGGGCCTTGAGAATGTTACAAATAATTATGTTGAAGCTTATGTTTTCTGACTTAAGCTTGCCAAGGCAATGATTTCTGAAAGATCATCATATTGGGGGATTCCATGATTGTGATTCGAGCTATCATTGATCAATCTAATATTGAAACTAAATCCCTTCCTAGAGTGTTATCTCGCACCACAAGTCTTCTTGTTGGTTTTGAGTACAAGGTTTTTCACATTCTGCGTGAGCATAACAACTTCGGAAATGAATGTGCTAAGTATGAAACAAATTCGGGAGAAGGTGTAATTAAGTTAATGGGGTTTGTGATTTCTTCAATCTACACTAATCTATGGGTATTCATCCAAGTCTTATGTATGGGCGACAGTTGGTGCCTTGGTATCCATGTTATTTCGTCTATCCATCAAACTCCACACACTTTCGAGTTAATGAATTCATATTTGCGAGTATGTGTGAGCCTCAATACTTTAGGAGAATGGTTGATTCTTTGGCTTTCACCCTATGTGGTTTATGTCGGGTTCAATGTGGTTCTTCAACATTTTATCAAAGCAAGTTGGTGGGCGTCATCGATGGTTTATGTTCGATGTGGTAACTTAGCTCTCTACAAACCAATCCTTCTCTGATTTCCTGGTTCATTTTTTTTTTAATTCCATCCCGAAAAGCTTGTATAAACTGCGGGTCTTGAATTATGTTGCCTCTTCTTTGCATCCTGGGTTATCACTTGCATGGTTTAAATTTAATGTTGGATCGATTCCATTGGAGGATTTTCTTCGAATTTTAGTTTTTTGGGATGAAAGAGTTGAAGGTGGTGGAAGGTATCTCTATTTCAGTCTCTTGTATTTTGCGGGTTTCCCATTGTTGGTTTGAATGCCCTTCTCTCTACTACTTTGGGGTCCTTGTTTGGGTTCCTCCATAGACTAGAAGTTTGCAATTGGTGATTTTTCCTATAACGATTGTCATCTCCTTGAAAATCCCATGCATAATTAGGAGCTAGGGTCTTGGTCTTGGTTTTATCTCCATTCTTGTACCCTATTTTGACAATCCTCTATGCAAGGTAGTTGATTTTGATACGCACTCTAATCTTCCCCATGGGTATCTGCTTCCTCCCAATTGGTGCGTGAACCTTCTGGTATATAGTTTCTGGTACAAGGGTAATCATTTTGTCTCAATGGATCCTTTAGCTTACCATGTTCCGGTCTTTTGGTTTGCTCTCTGGAAGGTTTGGTCTGGTTGCACAATTGGTATTGTTTCTATTAGTTCTTTCAAAGTCAACCATGGAAACAAGAACTTAAGAAACTGTTGGTCAACCTTTGTCACCAATATCCATGCTCATTCCTATAATTCTAACAACAATTGCAATTTAGGTGTGTGGCTAGGTTACATCAATAACTGGGGTATTCTGTTTGACATAGTAATGGAGTCTTCCCGAAGAGAACTTCGACAATTTCTCAAACTTCATGAAGAAATCATTGAAGCTAACCGTTCAACCATTCAACAATTAACAGTTAAAGTTGGAAATTTTGAACAGTTCTTTACTCAGAGAGTTGAAAGCCTCGAAACATAGTGTCAATTTCTCAGAAGTTAGGTTTTGCCGCAATCTATACAATCATTATCCATTAACCATGCTTAAGCAACATCTCGTCATGGTAACTCAGAGGATGGCCAAGGGGGCCTTGCAACTGCTTCTATGGAGGTAGAAGAAGATTCTCCATAGCAAAGTAGAGTGTAGGGGATTCAAGACAATGTCTCATCTAACAAGTGATGTACTACAAAATTGTTTTTTTGCTCGACCAATTTGTAAAAAAATATTGTAAACAATTCATGTAGATGTTCTTTAAAATGACATATATGTTAAACATGCTAGTAGGAGAGCTAGTCCTCTCGACACTCTACCCAAATTTTAGATCAAACATTTTTTTATTTTAATGTTTACTCTAATATAACCACTTATATCATATAATATTTAATTTCTTTTAAATTTTTTTATAAACAAATAAATATTTTTTTCATAAAAATAAAATAAAAATACATATTTACAAAATAATTTTCCATCGAGTAATTTTCTTCAATTAACACATAAATAACCCAATATTATAAAACATTTCAAGTTATTTATTTATTCTTTATAAATCTTATTCCACGCGTTTTATTTGGAAAAATATCCCTTCCCATCTCCTCTTCAAACCTTACATGAACATGTAATTATTATACCATCATTGTTTCCTCACTACCCTCTTATGTGGTACCTATAGAGTGTCGATGTCGTCCACTAGATACGCACGGTTTAATACATTCATTGATTAGATGTGACATGTGTTAGATGAACTAGTTACGTGGTGTCCTTTTTAAATGATTCTGTGGCACTATCATGGCTCTTATCTACCCTGTGAAACCTTAGAGTAATTGGGGACCTTAAAATAGTGTATGCCTTTGGAATGAATGCATATCAGTGTTGCTTGTTGAAAATCATGTCAAGGCAATGTGTCTTAAAATTATTGGTACAAATTTAATGTGTGATCTCTTTGCCTCATTATGACCACTGAATCCATCTGCATTATCAAGTGAGTAGGAACTTCATTACATGGTTCATATCTATCAAGTACATTACTCATAAATATAGAGGGTTTCTCTTTCATTTTGTCCACCTCTTACATGAAGGATGAAGCCCAAGCATCTTTAGGACTAACTTGACTTTTATGAGACTCAACTATTTAGGGCTTAACTACACCCAATCCCTGATCGATGGATTGATTGTGATCATTAAAACACAAATCCCGTTTAATGGGATACTGGATTCCATCTATCAATTTCCATATTATGGAAATTTATTTTGGTAGATTAGAAATTAAAATAGTAAGGTTAATTGTTATATTTTAATGTCATATATATATATATATATAGTTTTTTTTTTTAAATATATAAATATGTGTATAGTTTTAAGGGTAAATTTAATTAGTTAAATAATTTATCTAAAATAAGTTTTTAAAATGAAAATTATAAAAATGGAAATTTTGTAAGGTTTTTTTTAAGAGAGATTTAATTTTAAGGTCATAACTAATATAGACATCAAATTGGTATATGAGACTCTTTTATGGGACAACAGACCCTTTCCATGTAGCAAATTGACTACTAAAGTCTATAAATGTGTACATATCCTATTCCCATGGATTTGAATCTATGGCATCTTAGGAGAAAACACACATTCTAAACCATTAGGCTCACTCAAGTTGTACATATATCCAAGGGGTTAGCTCGACCAATTGTTGCCAATATTGTTAAGCATTTAACTAGTTTTATGCCAACAATTACTCGGTTTGAATCCCCCCTAGGTGAGGTGCATTAATATACATCGACATATTTATTAAGTATACCATCCATATATGTGGAAAAACATCCATTAAGTTTCCTTGCGAGGTTTTCCTTAAAATAATGATTGTGTGTGTGTCCCAAGGGTTAGCTCAATTGGTTGGACCATCTGCCCAGGGCATCTCACCAATGGGAAGGTCACAGGTTCCGATCCGATCAAATTTGTTTACCCACTATTCTTGTGATTGACAATTGACATTATCCTTCATTTGGATATTTTGTGAAGAGGGAGAATCCTGCGTAACTATTTTCCTTTGAATACGTATGCCTACATGTATGTATGCGTATATGTGTACACATACATACAATCGTGGATGACATCCCTAGTAAACTTGTTGATGTAAACTAGTACACCTCAATGGTTTCCCCACATTTGTGGATGACATCCCTAGTAAACTTGTTGATGTAAACTAGTACACCTCAATGGTTTCCCCACATTTGTGGATGACATCCCCAGTAAACTCGTTGATGTAAACTAGTGCACCTTGGTGGTTTCCCCACATTCATGGATGGCATCCCTAGTAAACTTCTTGATGTAAACTAGTACACCTTATTGAGGGGGATTTGAATAGAGTATCTCTTAACATGAAAATAACCAAATATCCAATAACATTAGCAACAACAAATCGACCTAACCCTTAAGCATATATATAATAAAAAATAAATGTCAACAAGATACTAACCAAATGTAGTAGGCCTAACTAGAGTAGAGGACCCCATGAAGAAACACATAAAGTTCTCCTTCTTTTAAGGAGAACAACTCTGGGTGAATCCATGATTTTTGTTTCAATCTCCCTATTTTCATGAACAACCCCCTTGGTGAATGAGCCATGATTTCTATGGATAAAAAGTCAAACTTAAAAATGACAATTCATAAATGGAAACACAGATTTATCTTGCACCAAACGCCAAGAATCTCCAAGATTAGTTAACCTCCACGTTCTGTTCACGTCCTGGCTGGACTGGCTATGGGGCCAAATAATGCCTTTAAAGATCGAAATAAGCCCTGAAATTCACTTTTGGATGTGGATATTCGAGTATCTGTCAGACTTGAGGGACACGTGATCCTGATATGATATCAACCCAACCAGTAATATTTAGTGAGTCTTCTTTCATAACTAACTCGTGACTTGAAGTATTACGGATCTTAATCATAACGGTCAGAAAATCTAATGCATGGACTCCTTTGGTAAATATTGAACAACGCAGAAGATCGTTGCCCTCTTCTGCCTCTGCTCATCAAGTAAAACACAGAACTTCAATACTGAACAACGCATGTTGCGCCTTCAGTACAAAGCTAACTTCACGCGGATCTCCACGCAATGACCAGATGAATCGTTCAACACGTCAAACAGCCATTAACAAATCCCAACATTAAATTGCATGGTAACCTGAGGCATTCAATGCCAACAAGACCTGAATGCATGCGGCCTCGAGAAAACTGGAAACTACATGCATACCTAATGAGAATAGTTGAAGGGATTGACTGAAATTTAATGTTCTGAGATCGAAACTCTATTGGATTGGCTCAGGGGAATCGGGCAATCCAACTATCTCCCATTATATTTGCAATTGAAGTTCGTGTATGCGATTACGTTTGTTCAGATAATTCTAAAAACAATTACTCAATTCAGTACATCAATTTTGAAGGTATTCCTAAGAGAATTGCATGTATACTGAGCGCATTTGCACAGATTTAGCGCTTCTTTCCAATTTCAAAGGGATGGCCAACACTACAATCCTGTCAGAATTTGAATTCAGAGGAAGATTAAATTCTGATAGTTTGTTTTTCACTGATTTACATTAGCTAATACAAAACAAAACACTATGTATGTTTTTCACTGATTTACATTAGCTAATACAAAACAAAACACTATGTATGTATGTATGTATGCTGTAAAATTTTCTGGAGATAAACTGTGTAGGAAGTTTTGAAACTGTTTTGTAAAATTTTTTGTGTAAGAAGTTTTGAAACTGTTTTGTAAAATTTTTTGTGTAAGAAGTTTTGAAACTGTTTTGTAAATTTTTTTGTGTAAGAAGTTTTGAAACTGTGCTGTAAAATTTTATGTAAAATTTTATGGATACAAACTGTGTAGGAAGTTTTGAAACTATGYTATAAAACTTTTTCCGAGTTTTAAGGAAGTTTTTGCAATAAACTGCTGGAAGTTTYTCATGTTCATATCAGTAAATATATACATGGTTTTGAGTGTATGTTTTCTCAGTTAGACATAATTGCTGTAAAATTTTCTGGATATAAACTATGTAGGAAGTTTTGAAACTATTTCAAAACTTCCTACACAATTTATATCTAGAAAATTTTACACCAATTATGACTAATTGAAAAAACATACACTCAGAACCATGTATATATTTACTAATATGAACATAATACTCAGAAACAATTATCTAAACCACCATCTTGTAATTTTAGCTCAAGCATACAAAGAATGCACTCAAATTAAAAAAATACATTACAATACAGAATAAATGAATGTAAAATAACTTTCATTTCTAGGTTCTTACAAAAGCTTACTTTGAGGTGGTGAGTTTATTCTGATTGCAGATTCGAGCATCCAACGGGCATAGATTGCAGATTTGGGCATCCAACGGGCATAGAGAAAAATCCCCTCAACAAAGAATATTCTTGTAAACTCAGGGTCAACTGAATTCTCTCCTAACTTCTCACTAATGATGAAGTCACTGGTCCACCTCTTCATCCTTTGCCAACTCTCTCCTAGCTTCTCACTAATGATGAAGTCACTGGACCACCTCTTCATCCTTTGCCAAATTTTTGTGTTGTGTTTGATCATACAAGAGTCTCTTCCACTCTCTCATATGATGAAAGTAAACCAAAACTTGTATATGGAATAAATAAACGTTTTTCTCCATCCCTTCTAATTTGATTTGTACCACACAGACAAATATCAAATAGCGATACCCATCAACCAATTTGATTTGTACTGCACACAGACAAATATCAAATAGCTATACCCATCAACCAATGCCATAATCATACTTCATATCTATTAAAAAAAAAAGAATGAGCCCTGTGGATCCTCACTAATGTGACATGCTATGAACCTTAAGTATGAACATTCCTATGGAATCACTATTAATATGACATGTCATATTACAATGTAATATGACTATGTCATATTATCATATTACATTGTAATATGACATATCATATTACAATGTATATGATATGTCATAGTGATTCCTATGGAATCACTATTAATATGACATGTCATAGTGATTCCTATGAAATCACTATTAATATGACATGTCATATGAACCTTAAGTATGAACATTCCTATGGAATCACTATTAATATGACATGTCATATTACAATGTAATATGACTATGTCATATTACAATGTAATATGATTATGTCATATTACAATGTAATATGATTATGTCATATTATCATATTACATTGTAATATGACATATCATATTACAATGTATATGATATGTAATTTTAGCTCAGGTATACAAAGAATGCACTCAAATTAAAAAAATACATTGCAATACAGAACAAATGAATGTAAAATAACTTTCATTTTTAGGCTCTTACAAAAGCTTACCTTGAGGTGGTGAGCTTATTCTGATTGTAGATTTGGGCATTCAATGGGCATTGTAGATTCGGGCATCTAATTGGCATAGAGAAAAATCCCCTCAGCAAAGAATATTCTTGTAAACTCAGGGCCAACTGAATTCTCTCCTAGCTTCTCACTAACGATGAAGTCACTGGTCCACCTCTTCATCCTTTGCCAACTCTCTCCTAGCTTCTCACTAATGAAGTCATTGGACCACCTCTTCATCCTTTGCCAATTTTTTGTGTTGTGTTTGATCATACAAGAGTCTCTTCCACTCTCTTATACGATGAAAGTAAACCAAAACTTATATATGGAATAAATAAACGTTTTTCTCCATCCCTTCCAATTTGATTTGTACCGTACAAACAAATATCAAATAGCGATACCCATCAACCAATTTGATTTGTACTGCACAAGACAAATATCAAATAGCTATACCCATCAACCAATTCCATAATCATGCTTCATATCTATTAAAAAAAGAGAATGAGCCATGTGGATCCTCACTACTGTGACACGCTATGAACCTTAAGTATGAACATTCCTATGAAATCACTATAATGCAATTTTTCATATTTTTTTAATGATCCAATCGTTTATATTAGAAACTTCTAATCACCTATTTGATAACATTTTGAACTTTTTTTATCTCTAAAAATTATGCTTGACATCACCTCTATGTTCATTGCAAATATAAAAAATTACTTGTTTTGACTCCTCCATTATCAAGTCATATCTTAGTAAAGAAACAAAGCTTTGTGGGCTAGCCTCAACTATAAACTATATATTTTTTATATTTTGACATCACCTCTATGCACACCATCTCTATGCTCATTGAAAATATAGAAAATTACTTGTTTTGACTCCTCCATTATCCAGACATATCTTAGTAAAGAAACAAAGCTTTGTTTTTATTTTTATTTTTTTTAGAGCCTAACTTGCTTCAACAAAATCCATGTCAAATTTGTGGAGAGACTTTCAACAAAATCCATGTCAAATTTGTGGATATATATATATATATATATATATATATATATATATTGTTAAGAACTAAATATCAATATAGCATAGAAAAACTTCAGAATAAGTACTCAACGCCTTGAAAAAGAGATAAATTCAGATAATAGGCCTCTTCGAAGGGGCAACCTCCTTATGCCCACATAAATGTTCAATTACAAGATGATTCCAAATGAAAATGTCTCCTTGGTATAGATAGGAGACTAGGAGGTATAATTACAACTAAAGCCGACATAAATAAGATAACATTACTAATGTAATATGCCCCAATTAAGGGGTAATGAGCCACTATTTAGGGCTTAACATGCCCCTCCCCTTGAGACAAGTGTTGTCCGCAACGCTTGAGTAACTCTGGATGCTTATGTATAAAAAGTTCATCTTCCCAAGTGGAATCTTCAGCCGATAGTTTCTTCCATTTAATGAGATACTCTGAAATGGATCTATTCCTCAGCTGACGAATTCTTGTGTCAGTGATGGCTTCAAGCTCCAATATGATTTTTCCTTCCTCGTCAAGTTCTGAAAATATAGTTTGAACTTGGATCTTGTCACCTATAACCTTCTTTAAGCATGAAACATGGAAAACTGGGTGTACTCGTGAAGATACAGGAAACTCCAATTTGTATGCCATAGTGCCATTCTTTTGCAACACCTTATAAGGGCCATAGTACTTTGGTGATAATTTATTATCCTTCTTGGCTTGCTTGAGGGACATCTGTTTGTATGGTTGTAGTCTTCAAAACACCCAATCCC
>ML784345.1:158456-174692 GCA_009831015.1 Picea engelmannii
TTACTGTCTTCTTTTGTAAATCATTTATGTCCCTACGCATTTCTTCACCTTCATCAAGAGTCCAAGTAGGATTTTCTGGAGGCTTATTTGGTGTAGAAATTCCCTTTTTTGGTGGCATGTTGGCCAAGTATCACTTTAAACCTTGATTTTGAGGTGGTTCTGCTAGACAATATTCCTTTTATTGTATCTCCAAACTTTCGACCCTTCTGAGTATGAAATTTTATTTTTTTGTAGGTCTCTGATAATTATTCTCTGCAATGCCACAGGTCTGATCAAATTTGGATGTGCCCAGTGGAATTTACGGTAAATTCCCCACATCTTGCTGATTTTTTTCCTTTCCAGGATATCTCACTTGTATAGCGTGCCCCGCACAAAATAATTAATATAAATTCTAAAACTCGTACCAGAACTACTACAGTTTGTCCACTATCCAATGCAACTGGTCTCACTCAATTTGGATACTCTAGGAAGAAGTTATGACTGTTTTACCCAAAACACCTGCTTGAGACTAGTCAATAGGACTAGTCAGATACCCTATCTTCCACAGGGTGTATCTACAAATTTAATATGACTAAGAATCTAAAATTATTACCACAGATACCTTACTTATTTCTTTGAATAGCCTCCGGAGTTCATGGTCTGAAACAGAAAAAATTTAATAGCAAAAATTCCGCAATGACTCAATTCAGGATGATTCCATAACCCTATCTTAGAAAGGATGTATCTTCGAGAGTGTAAGGCCTCAAAAGATGAAATTTTAACCCAACGTACCTTGATCCGTCTACTAAATATCCTCCAAGACGTCCCTTCTGAATCGTTGTAGAAAAAAAATTATAGCGAAAATTCCAAGGTGTCTCAGATGTAGCAGCGAAACCCAAAGACTTTGAGCTCTGATACCATATGTTATGAACCAAATATCAATATAGCATAGAAAAACCTTGGAATAAGTACTCAACGCCTTGAAAAAGAGATAAATTCAGATAATAAGCCTCTTCGAGGGGGAAACCTCCTTATGCCCACATAAATGTTCAATTACAAGATGATTCCAAATGAAAATGTCTCCTTGGTATAGATAGGAGACTAGGAGGTATAATTACAACTAAAGCCGACATAAATAAAATAACATTACTAATGTAATTATCCCCAATTAAGGGGTAATGAGCCACTATTTAGGGCTTAACATATGGGCTGAAAAAGTGGAATGATGATACTTTCACCCTAGGCACTATTGTGAATATAAGGAATGATGATACTTTCACCTTAGGCACTATTGTGAATACAAGGGAGACCATGTTGTTGGGTAGGGATTGCCACTAGAAGTTGACCCAAAGCTAATATTTCATTTTGAAATATCTTCTTCCATGTGTTTTGTGACTAGAGATAAGTGTGTGGTAATATCAATCTACACTTTGATTTTGCATAAGGATACTTAAATGTTGAATGTGTGTTTCATTCTTCAAAGGGCCTTTATTTGCACTTCATTATTTGTCCTCCAAGATGTTTATGCTTTTGTTGAGGCAATATTAACACTTAGACTTAAAGTACTATACACCCCTTGATTATGTGTTGTTTAATGTAATTTGAATATATTTTGAGATGTATGTGTGTTAGGGTCCTACTCCAACTGTCTTATTTAGATACTTTATTAATGTACGAGTCCATCTTCCTTGAATAAGGTTCATTAAATAGTTAGTTAATAGTCACTCATTGTAATAAAGGGTCCTTTTTAGTAATAAGGTCCAAATTAGTTGGTTAACCCTCATTATAAGGGGTCCATAGATAGTTAATATTCTCTATGGATAACTATATATTGAGTAGAAGGTTATGTATTGTTTTTTCAAGAATTGTTATTGTATTTGGAGCATTGCTCTTGGAGGTTGCCCCCTTGAAGAGGCAAGTGCACATAGCTCTTTATTCTTATCTCTTTTTTCTCTTGTGTTCTCAGGATTTGCATTACATTTCATGTGATTGATTTAAAGTTTCAGGTTAAGTACACTACAAGTGGTATCAGATCTCTTTCATGGGCATGAAGTTGGAAAATTTTTGGGCATAAAGTGAGATTTTTTTTTCTTTTCACATATTTTTTACAGAAAAAAGAGGACGACAATATTCAAATCGATTTATGAAACTTTCTATGCATGATTTGAAGAAACCAACTAGATATCTGAATTCCTCTTGAAAAAAATACCCAATTAAAAAAAATAATCCAAAATGAAATCTGGAAAGTGGAGATATTGTTGATTCAAAATTTGCAAATTTTAGGGTTTTTTCTGTGACAACCACAAATTTCGTAGATTGAATATCTTTTGACATAGTGCATGGATTTCAGTCAAACTAGTGCCATTAGATCCAGAAAAGATGCATCATTTCATAATTGGTGTCATTATAGACAATCATATAAGTATAATTGAAGTTATGATCATTTTACATTTTCGGCCTCAAGCCCTGCCTTGCACAAGTTATTTTCTAGTGATTCTAAGAGTTTTTTCTCACATTAACAAGCTCATAATTGTTTTTTAAAGATGTGATTCGATGCTTTTAAATAACACAATGATATGTCGTTCAATGGGTAAAACTATAGTAGGGGAATAATACACACATGAAATACAAGTGGAATCACATTGTTGGAAACCCTTGTAACCCCTATTGGTACCCCTTCGAGTAGTACCGCATCAGACAGTACCTGTGTATAGAATCTCACTTCCACGTACCCTCGGGTATATAAGAAGTCCCCTAGTTACACTTGAAACCAACCCTAGATAAACCAATCGACCATCTTGTTTCTATAGTACACCGAGAACAACACTTGGGGAGACCACTCTTTAGTACCTGGGTAGTCAATTAGTACGGCTAAGGGCATGGTTGAGCCTTCTTAGTTAGTGCCCTGAGATATTGGGCTAAGTACTATTGTTGGACCCTACAAGTATATCAGAGAGATATAACACTTGACACTCCCTTGTCCTTAGGACCTTAGAGCTTTTTCCAGTGAGCTCACCCATGAAGGATAATACTTATAAACCATCTCATGCTTCCCGAGACAGTATGACCACTCACTCTACTTCAGACAGGTTAAACAACCTGGAAAATCAGTTTGGGAGGTTGGATGATAAATTAGATGGGTTGAACGAGTAGTTGAATAAGGATCTAGATGAGAAGATACAACATAACCTAACCAACTTCAAAAATATTTTGACTGACAAATTGATGGGTATGCCAAATCAAGGCACACTAGAAGAACACCATTCGACTACACAACTACACAACAAAGTGAGCCACACCATGAAGAAACTTCTAAATTAGGAATATTTATCCACTCAAATCCTTTTCGGGTCTGCACAATAATAGATCAATGGATAATAACATATGACACCGTTCTCATAAGGTGGACGTGAACAATTTTGATGGTTCTGATTCGTCAAGATGGGTCACCTAGATGGAACATTACTTCGCCCTCTAGGGCATTATTGATGACATGATTGTTGACCTATATACAATCTCACATCTTTTATTTTTACCTTTTCTTTACTTAGAAAATTTTCAATTCATGGCAGGTTCATAACCTTGCTCATCAAGTTCCACGTTATACAAAATACACTTCTATTCTCCACCGTATCCATATTACATCGTGACTTAGCCATTTCTTATGTTCTCCCATAACGACGGGTTCGCGGGTTGGTATCATCATTCTCATTCAAGTCCTCTCTTCCGACGTCTTCAAAGTGCACCTTATTATTTCACGACCCTCATTTTGCACTTTACTTAGAATATTTTCAAAATTTTCTTAGCACGAAGGGTTTGTTGGTTGGAGGACTCAAGGGTTCATGTTTCCCCATCTCACTTTCTTGTGTTCTACGAGTCCGACCAACTCTTGAATCTCTTAATATATCTATACTTAACCGGTTTTCAATTTCACCACAGGTTGGCGGGTTCATATTTTTTCCTTCACTTCGTGAGATCTACGTCCACTTATCCACCGTATTACACAAATTACTTTGCACTTCCCCCAAGACTTACTGAATGCTAATCTTACAGAGGATAATATTTAATTAATTTTAAAAAGGTTGTTATTAATGGCATATTTCTCGAGGTAATCTTTCATTTAATCTACAATAACTCTTTCATTGAAAAAGGAGCTATGAGTTATATTATCAAAAGGGGATTTACTTTGAAATTAACGTTTCAAAGTGAATATACAAAATTCTGCCAACTTTCAAACAACATGGCAGTGAAAGGGAAAGAACACTTATGTGGGGATATTCTGAATTTATTTGGGCAAGAGGACCATAGGTTCCAATGGTCGAGGTATTACTGGTATTATTCTTCACTGCCACTACCAGAAAGGAATGAAAATATAGTCTGGACATCAGGAATCACTTCAACAAGGTGCATACGAGAGGATTTTGAATCTAGGGAAATTGTTTCTTGGTGTGTTGATAAGTATGAACAAAACCAGAGAGTGATTCAACTTCAAGGGGAATCTCCTATTTCTTTGTTGTCGTAAGTTTTTAGAAGGATGTTGAAGCTCCCTGAGCCAACCATTACATTCAAAGGGGATGAAGCTAGCCAATTCCTTAAGGAAAGAAATTATGGACTTGAGCTCTTGCGGGAATACCTTGAAGATACTGCCACAATGTCGGAGGATTTATCAAATATTCAGGCTAGTTCACTATAAAATACTTATAAATAGATTGCATGGCTCTTTACCAGAGTCAAAGGTCAAGAATCAACAACGACAATTCCTCGGTTAGCCCTTTACATTTTGTATTTTACAGTTCATGAGAAGACAATCTTTGAATGGGCAAAGATTATTTGTATAGAAATTTCCTCAAAATTACCAAATTTAAGAGAAAATAAAAGGTTCTACATGTCTTCATATTTGATATTTGCTATCACTTATTGTCATGTTTTTAAAGGTCTGAGTATTGGAAGGAGGGTCAACTGTAAAATTGATCTAGTACCAATATGGTACCAACACTTTGGAGACCGAGGGTTACTTATCATTTTTATGAAGTCTATAATGGTTTCGTTTATGTTTTCAAGAAACTCATATTTGGTCCAAAAACATCTAAATTATCTCTGGAACCATCAAAATTCCTCGCTTATCCCTTTACATTTTGTATTTTACAGTTCATGAGAAGGCAATCTTTGATTGGGTGAAGATTATTTGTATAGAAATTTCCTCAAAATTAGCGAATTTAAGAGAAAATAAAGGGTTCTACATGTATTCATATTTGATATTTGCTATCACTTATTGCCATGTTTTTAAGTTCTGAGTATCGGAAGGAGGGTCAATTGTAAAATTGATCTAGTACCAATGTGGCACCAAGCACTTTGGAGACGTAGGGTTACTTATCATTTTTATGAAGTCTATAACAGATTCGTTTATGTTTTCAAGAAACTCATGTTTGGTCCAAAAACATCTAGTTTATCTCTGGAACCATCAAAATTCCTAGATAAAAAGGGGAGTTGTCAGAAAATGGAGCATTATACTGTGATAAGAATATATTGTTCTCACGATAAGCCCTTTTATCTTCCCTATTATGTTTTAGATAAAAAGTTTGTCATAGAGGTGGATAGATAGTATAGATTCTGGGTACATTTATTCCATGAGAAAAGGAAAAATCAGTTTATTCCAATGCCATGGAGAATTGGGCAAATTTTATTAAGAGGCATTTCCAAAATTGGATCAATACAATTTGAAATTTGCAGATGAAATCAAGGGTTTTGACCCTAATCATCTTTTCATGGACCATATGAATTCTATTGGATACAATACTTCACTTGCAAATACATTTTTGTTTGAAGAAGAAGAAGAATGAGATAACCAAGACCCACCAACACTAGTTGGCGAAAGGAAAACAGAAGAAATTGAAACTATTGTGAGTACTACAGATAAACATAAACAAAGAGGAAAAGTTACAAATGAAAGAAATGCTCATTTGCAAAGTGTATCACAAATAAGCGGCCTACCAAGGCAAGGTACTCAACAAGAGGAAGAAAATATCATACCTGAAGGAGAAGTCGTGCTTCAAGATATGGATTTGGACATTAACATTGAAGATATTGAGTTCTTCGATGATGAACAACGACTCCAAGAAAGCAGGGAAGTTGTAGTTGAGATTGCAACTCAATAATAGACCTTTTCAAAAGATGAATATTTTAGAGTACAAAATTCCTTGTTTGACAGAAGCTCTAAAAAATTAATTTGAGAGAAAATTCATTCAAAGAATAAAAGAAAATCTAAATTAAAATTTGATTTCAAAGGTGTACCCCCTTCCAAAATTGCAAGAATTCATAAAGTTACGAGTGATGCCCTAGAAGTGTCAGTGAATGAAATGGAGGCATAAAATATGATGCTTAAGGATGGGATGAAGGAATTAGAACATACTTTGATGCCACCTCCTATATTTTCTACCCCAATCTCAGTGGTCCAACCCAAGTAGAGCATTTATAAAACCCCATAATCGAGTTTGAAATTGAAGGGAACATCAAGTTTACTTATTGAAATTAGGCGCTACATTGGAGAAAATATTAAAGAGGATGTCTCTCATTTTAGAGACATGGGATTTAACAAGTAGCTTTGTCTCCCTTGGTTCTAAAATTCAAAATTTCAGAGAATATTTACAAGTTGACTTAAGAAACGACGAAGGTTTTTATAAGGATGCAATTATTACATTTAGTTTAAAGGTGTCAGGCATGACCAAGCTGAAAAGAAAAGAGGAATATTTTCCCTCCACTACCTGCATGAAACAACTGAAGGCATGCTAGATGAAAATAATTAATACATTAAAAGAATTATTGGATGACCTGGATGTCCTAAGTGTAAAAAAGAATGAAGCTTATTCCAAGATAATGGGATTAGAACTTGCAGGAAATATTGGTGAAGTACAATATCCCATGCTTATTTCAAATAACATTCTCTTGACAAGGCAACAATTTGAAGAACATGTAGAAATATCAAAATGCATATCAATGGAGAAATTCAACAGTATGACCAAGTACACAGAGCAAGAATTTGAAAGTTGGCTAGTGGAGTACGTAAATAAAAATGAAGATATTGAAATTACATTACAACAAATTTCAATTGATTATAGAGAATTAGAAAGTATAATGTTAGACATAAGGGTCAATCGAGAGGTAATCGTTGCTCCAATGCATGAATATATTGAACATTGGTTAAAGCTGGCCTTAATTAAGAATACTAAAGATGATCAAACAAAAACAGTTGGTATTGGTCAAGAAACTGTCACTAGAGAGAATATAAGAGAAACAATGACCCAAAAATGAGCAAGAGAGATTCCATCACAGTAAGTACAAATTGATCACATCCTTCTACCTCCAACTTTCAAAATTCATCCAATTATATTTTGTCTATCCCAAGGAGAATATAATTGATTTTTGATTGCTCCCTTCTGTTCTCTTTTCAGGTCTTGCATTGTTTCAGTTCTGTTCCTACTCTTTTCTTATTTCATTTCTTTATTTTATGGTCCATGCGAGCCAATCCCAATCCATCTTGTTGGTTGTGGAGCCTGATTATCTTCCTAATTCAGAGGTCTTTGTTTTCAATCATGTTTATACCCCATGAAGACTTTATACCTTGGAAGAATGTACACTCCTCCACGTGGGGGAGTGCAGAGGGGGGTTACTCCCTTTGTGGATTCCAGGGGCAAGCGGGCCCCAGAAGCAAAAATTGCCTTGTAAATGTATATTATAATTTCATTGTAAATCTAGATCGTTCATTATAAGGTCGCAGATCTCACGGTAAAAGTTATGTTAGGGTTTTTTTCCCTAGAAGGAAACCCTCTTTTATGAGGGAAATGTATTGCGGCTATGTATCATTGCAAATATTGTATTATGAGAGAGGAGACTGTGAGAGAAAGAAGATGAAGTTACATTGGGTTTATTGTAGGTTGTATCCCTTCATTCACCAGATAATAATAAAGGAAGGACTTGGAAATTTCTCTGGTGGACGTAGCCCACATTGGGTGAACCACGTATATTTGTGTCTCTATTGTATTGTGTATCTTCTATGTTTTATTTCCGCATTTTTTTTATTTTATTGCTTCACGATCCTATTTTTCTAACAAATGATATCAGAGCAAAAGGTAACTCGCAGGAAAAGAGGGTTCCTGGTTCGAGTGGGAGCAATGGTGAAAGATGGAAAGTTTAGGGTCGAGAAATTTAACGACCAAAACTACCAGTTATGGAAGATGCAGATGGAATATTATTTATATCAGAAGGCTCTATTCCTACCATTGGGTGGAATAACAAAGAAGCCGATGGCCATGAAGGACAAAGAATGGGAGGTTCTTGACAGAAAGGCAATAGGAACGATACAGATGAGCCTGACAATGTCGATGGCTTTCAATATTTCGAAAAAAAAGACAAGGAAGGAGGTGATGGATGCATTGGCTAAACTGTATGAAAACCATTGACGTCCAATAAGGTATTTCTAATGAAGAGATTATTTAATATGAAGATGTGAGAAGGTGGGTCTGTTGTAGATCATTTAAATGAATTTAATATGGTTACTAATCAACTAAGTTCTGTAAAAGTGGACTTTGATGATGAGTTTGGGGCTCTTCTAATCTTGTGCTCATTGCCAGAAAGTTGGAATGGCTTGGTCATGGCTGTAAGTAACTCTATCTCTGGTTCAAATAATTTAAAATTTGATGATGTTGTTGGTGTTATCCTTAGTGAGGAAATGCGATGGAAAAGCACAGGTGAGACATTAGGTAATGCGTTGAACATGGAGAACAGGGGAAGACAAAAGGATAGAGGAAAGGGCTCAAGGAACCGCGGGAATTCTAGGAAGGGCAGATCCAAATCCAGATTTGGAAAGATAGAGTGCTGGAATTGTGGGAAGAAAGGACATCCTAAAAAAGGTTGCAGAGCTCTAAAGAAACAAAGATATGGACAGCGAGAGAAAAATCAGGAAGCAAATGTATTAGGTGTTGTGTTACAATATGCTTTGATTCTTTCTGTAGATAATATTTTTGAGTCTTAGGTAGTATATTCAGGGGCTTCATTTCATGCCACACCCCATAGGAAACATTTTCTAGATTATGTTCAAGGTGATTTTGGACAGGTTCATTTCGGTGATGATGCACCATGCAAAATTGTTGGAATGGGAAAGGTAAAAATAAAACAAAGAAATGGAAACCAATGGTTTTTGAAAGAGGCAAGACATGTTCCAGATCTAAGGAAAAATCTAATTTCAATAGGGCAGTTGGCAAGTGAAGCTTGTGTATCCATATTTACAGATAAGGTGTGGCAAGTCACCAAAGGATCATTGGTTATAGAAAAAAGAGAGAAGGTAGGTACATTGTGTTTATGTACTAGTAATACTGAATCTTCTATCTATTTAACTTCTACAAGAGTGGATACATCATTGTGGCATCATAGGCTTGGACACATGAGTGAGAAGGGGATGTAGATACTTCACAAAAAGAAATTTGTTGCCAGATCTTAAACAATTTGATTTGGATTTCTGTGAACATTGTGTTTATGGAAAACAGAAGAGAGTCACATTTCTTAGAGTCGAAAACGAAAAGAAGAGTGAAAGTTTAGAGCTTGTCCATACAAATATATGGGGACCAACTCAGGTATCATCTCTTGGTGGCTCTCGTTATTACGTTAATTGTATTGATGATGCAACTAGAAAAACTTGGGTTTATTGCATTCGACAAAAAACTGATGTTTTTGATACTTTTAAGAAATGGAAAGCTTTGGTTGAGAATGAGACAAGAAAAATGTTGAAGTGTCCGAGATCAGACAATGGAGGGGAATATTGCAGCAAGGAGTTTGATGATTATTGTTCATACCATGGGATTCATAGAGAGAAGACAGTTATTCCCAAGTTACGCCAAACAAGCTCATTCATAGAGTTTATGGTGGCCTTTGAGCAATTAGTTCTCTGTACAAAGAATTTAATAGATTCTTTCTATAAAGAATGTTTCATTAGTGGCCTCAAGGAGGATATTCAAGCACAAGTTAAAATTCAACATCCTAATACATGGTTAGAAGCAATGCAAATGGCCCTAGAAGTAGAGAAAATGATCAATGCACAAATAAAATACCAACCTTCATTCCCCACACTCGTCCTTTCGAAGGTACTTCCTCAAGCACAACTCCTACTCGTACCTTGAAAGTACAATGATTATCTCTAGCATAAATGGTAGATTGTTAAAGACGAGGAATTTGCTATAGTTGTGATGAAAAATATGCTCTAGGTCATCGATGAGAACATAAATTGTTCCAAATTACTATGACCACTCGGGCCCTAACTAAAGACATAAGTATTGTAGAGACACTAGAGTTACAAGTTGGAAACACCAACACTCAACCTCATGCGGATATTGAACCTCCATTCTCTCACGAAGAACCACTTATCTGCATGCATTATCAGACATTTCAACTCCATAGACCTTGAAATTCACGAGTTACATCAAGCACTAGAAAGTCGTAGTTCTAGTTGATAGTGGTAATACTCATAATTTCATTCACATGAGAATGGCAGAAGAAACCTATTGTTTCGTATACCCAGTGCACACAACTTTCAAATCATGATTTCCAATGGAGGTATGATGAAATGTGGGGGAAGATGTGAAAATGTTAGACTCTATATGGGAGACTATCAACTCAAAACCTACCTATTTTCCATTGATATGGGTGGGCGCGACATAGTATTGGGGGTAGAATGGCTATGCACTTTGGGACCAATCACCATGGATTTCAAGTAACTCTATATGAGTTTCACTCAAGAGGGTCATGTACACACCCTTTGACGGCTTCAGGAAGGCTCTTTTGAAATAGTCAGCTCTCATCATATGGATAAGTTATTAAAAAAGGGCCACTCTAACATTATTTCCCAATTTAATGCCATACAGGTTATGGACAACCCAACACAATAAATCCACCTAGACTTGCAACTAGTCCTTGAAAAACATCATGAGGTCTTCGAGACACCAAAGGGTTTACCCCCTTTTTGAGGAGAGCATGACCATGACATTCCCATGATTCGAGGAAGTCAACCACCAATTGTACGTCCTTATCGCCACCCTTTTACACAAAAGAATGAAATATAAAAGATCATTCACGAGTTGTTGGAGGCCGGGGTCATACATCCCAGTATAAGCCCTTACTCATCGCTAGTAGTCATGGTATTAAAGAAGGAAGGCACTTAGCACATGTGTCTTGATTTTTGGGTTCTTAATAAGTTGACAATGAAGGACAAATTTCCCATCCTTGTTATTGATGATCTCCTTGACGAACTTCATGGAGATTTTTTTTTCACTAAGTTTGATATGCGTTTAGGATACCACCAAATTAGGATGAAAGAGGCAGACATTCCAAAGACAACCTTCAAAACACATGAAGGTCATTATGATTTTCTAGTGATGACTTTCGACCTTTGTAATGCTCCATCCACTTTCCAAAGTCTGAAGAACAATATTTTCAAACCCTTCCTACACAATTTTGTGTTAGTATTCTTCGATGATATCTTGGTCTAAAATAAAACATGAAAAACACACATAGAGCATGTTTATAAGGCATTTCAACTCTTGAGAAACAACCAATTATTTATGAAGCACTCCAAATGTGCTTCTGAGGCTCCTGAGGTTGAATATTCAGATCACATTGCAAGTAAGAAGGGAGTATGAGTTGATCCCAAGAAAGTGGAAACTATGCAAGATTGGCCTAGTCCCAAAACACTGGATATATTGAGGGGATTCTTAGGACTTACATGCTACTACAAAAAATTTGTGAAAAATTATGGCAAAATTGCAGCTCCCTTAACTTCACTCCTTAAAAAGAATGCCTTTGTTTGGAGTGAGGTAGCATTGCATGCATTTACTACTTTGGATGCCATGTGCTCTACTATAATATTAGTAGTACCTGATTTTAATAAGACCTTTGTCTTGTAATGTAATTCTTTAGGGAGAGGTCTTAGAGAAATATTAATGCAAGAAAGGCACCCCTTAGCATTCACTAGCAAACAATTGTGTGGTTGCAATTGGGGAAAACCAAGATGGATATACTTCATGCAATAAAGACTTGGTGTCCATAGCTCATAGGGAGGTGTTTTCAGATCAAGACTGACCAACATAGTCTAAAGTACTTGCTTGAACAATGGTTGTCTTCACTAGAGCAACATAAATGGGTCACCAAGATGTTCGGGTATGATTATGAGATCATATATAAGAAGGATAGAGACAATGTTGTGGATGATGCTTTATCCATACAATTTGAGGAGGATGGGTCACTCTTTGCCTTATCATTACCAAGTCCATGATGGCTCGAGAAGGCTTGCAAGGAATGGCTAGAAAATGGTACTTTAAGGCAACTCACCTAATGGCTCTAGGTAGATCCCAACCAACCTAAAGGTTATACATGACAACAAAATACATTGCAGTATAAAGGGCACATTGTTAGAAAATGTTAGACTCTAGATAGGAGACTATCAAATCAAAACCTATCTATTTTCCATCAATATGGGTGGGTGTGATACGGTATTGGGGGTATAATGGCTACACATGTTGGGACCAATCACCATGGATTTAAAGGAACTTTATATGAGATTCGCTCAAGAGGGTCATCTACACACCCTTCGAGGGATTCAGGAAGGCTCTCATGAAATAGTCAACTCTCATCCTATGGAGAAGTTATTAAAGAAGGGCCATTGTGGCATTATTACCCAATTTAATGCTATATAGGTCATGGACAACCCAACACAAGAAATCCACCCAGACTTGCAACTAGTCCTTATCGCCACCCTTTTTCACAAAATAATGAAATAGAAAATATCATTCATGAGTTGTTGGAGATAGGGGTCATACGACCTAGCACAATCCCTACTTATTGCTGGTAGTCATGGTATTAAAGAAGGAAGGAACTGGGTGCATTTGTCCTGATTTTTGGGCTCTCAATAAGTTGACTATCAAGGAAATTTTTTCCATCCCCATTATTGATGATCTCCTTGATGAACTTCATGGAGCAAAGTTTTTCACTAAGCTTGATTTATGTTCAAGATGCCATCAAATTAGGATGAAAGAGGTAGACATTCCAAATATATCCTTTAGAACACATGAAGGTCATTATGAGTTTCTAGTGATGCCTTTTGGCCTTTGTAATGCTCCATCCACTTTCCAAAGTCTCATGAACAAGATTTTCAAATCCTTCCTACACAATTTTGTGCTAGTATTCTTCAAAGATACATTGATCGATAGTAAAACATGAGAATGGATAGAAATGGCTAGAAAATGGTACTTTAAGGAAACTCACCTAACGACTCCAGGTAGATCCCAACCAACCTAAAGGTTATACATGACAACAAAATACATTTCAGTATAAAGGGCACATTGTTAGAAAATATTAGACTCTAGATAAGAGACTATCAACTCAAAACCTATCTATTTTCCATCAATATGGGTGGGTGTGATATAGTATTGGGGGTATAATGGTTACACATGTTAGCACCAATCACCATGGATTTAAAGGAACTTTATATGAGTTTCTCTCAAGAGGATCATCTACACACCCTTCGAGGGATTTAGGAAGGCTCTCCTGAAATAGTCAACTCTCATCTTATGGAGAAGTTATTAAAGAAGGGCCACTCTAGCATTATTACCCAATTTAATGCTATATAGGTTATGGACAACCCAACACAAGAAATCCACCCAGACTTGCAACTAGTCCTTGAAAAACATCATCAGGTCTTCAAGACACCAAAAGGTTTACCCCCTTCTCGAGGAGAGCATGACCATGAAATTCCCCTGATTCCAGAAGTCAACCAACAAATGTGCATCCTTATCACCACCATTTTGCACAAAATAGAGAAATAGAAAATATCATTCATGAATTGTTGGAGATAGGGGTCATACGACCTAGCACAAGCCCTTACTCATCGCCAGTAGTCATGGTATTAAAGAAGGAAGGAACTGGGTGCATTTGTCCTGATTTTTGGGCTCTCAATAAGTTGACTATCAAGGAAAAATTATCCATCCCCGTTATTGATGATGTCCTTGATGAACTTCATGGAGCAAAGTTTTTCACTAAACTTGATTTATGTTCAAGATACCACCAAATTAGGATGAAAGAGGTAGACATTCCAAATATATCCTTTAGAACACATGAAGGTCATTATGAGTTTCTAGTAATGCCTTTTGGCCTTTGTAATGCTCCATCCACTTTCCAAAGTCTCATGAACAAGATTTTCAAATCCTTCCTACACAATTTTGTGCTAGTATTCTTCGATGATACATTGATCTATAGTAAAACATGAGAATCACACATAGAGCATGTTGATAAGGCCTTGCAACTCTTGAGAAACAACCAATTATTTGTGAAGCATCCAAATGTACTTTTGGGGCTTATGAGGTTGAATATTTGGGTCACATTGTAAGTTAGGAGGGAGTACGAGCTGATCCCAAGAAAGTGGCAGCTATGTAAGATTGGCCCAGTCCCAAAACATTGGAGAGATTGAGGGGATTCCTAGTACTTAGAGGCTACTACAACAAATTTATTGCAACTCCCCTAACTTCACTCCTTAAAAAGAATGCCTTTGTTTGGAGTGAGGTAGCATTGCAAGACTTTGCTACTTTAAATGATTCCATGTGCACTATTATAGTATTACCAGTACTTGAGTCTAATAAGACCTTTGTCTTGTAATGTGATGCTTCCGGTAGAGGTCTCAGATCAATATTAATGCAAGAAGGACACCCCTTGGCATTCACCAACAAACAATTGTGTGACTGCAATTTGGTAAAACCCACATATGAGAAGGAAATGATGGCTATCTTTCGTGCAGTGGAGAATTGACACCCATATCTCATAGGGAGGCATTTTCAGATCAAGATTGACCAATATAGTTTGAAGTGCTTGCTTGAACAATGGTTGTCTTCACCAGAGCAATATAAATTGATCATCAAGATGTTGGGATATGATTATGAGATCATATATAAGAAGGATAAAGAGAATGTCATGGATAATGTTTTATCCAAACAATTTGAGGACGATGGGTCACTCTTTGCCTTATCATTACCAAGTATAGGATGGCTCAAGGGGGCTTGTGAGGAATGGCTCGAAAATGATGCCTTAAGGAAACTCAGCCAACGACTTCAGGTAGATCCCAACCAACCTAAAGGTTGTGCATGGCAACACGATACATTGCGATATAAAGGACACATTGTTTTGGAAAAAAGATTCGGCCCTAAACAACAAGTCTTACAGGAGCCACATTCATCACCGATATCTAGTCACTTTTGTTTTCATAAAACCTATGAAATAACTAAGCATTCATTCTTATGGGATGTCATGAAATTAAATATCCAAGACTTTGTAGCATCCTGTGACGCTTCTCAAATAAAAAGGGAGAGACAATGAAGATACCAGGGGCATTTCAACCATTACCTATTCCAACATAGATTTGGACATACATTTCAATGGATTTTATTGTGGGACTCCCAAAAGCTATGTTTACTTGCCTCTTCAAGGGGGAAACCTCCAAGAGAAATGCTTCAAATACAATAACAATTTTTGAAAAAACAATGCATAATGTATAGAATCTTATCTATCTATGGGCCCCTTATAATGAGGTCTAACCAACTAATTTGGGCCTTAATAACAAAAAAATATTTCAAAATCCATCTTAAGTAAAATAATTTCAATATCCATCTTAAGTGTATATATATATATATATATATATATATATATATATATATATATATATATATATATATATATATTGTCACATACCCACTACCTCAATCAATTTTTTCGTTGATTTCTGCTGATTCAGAGCCCCCGAATTACCTACAGAGGCCTAGCGCAAGCTAGCTCTTTCTCTCTCTCTGTTCCCCTGTGATCGCGGGTCATAATCATAGTTCAAATAATCGCGGTGCCTCTTTGTATTTCGCGCCTCGACGCTACAAGGGTGTCGAATCGTTCGACTCTGCAACCGCCGAACCCTGACAGGGCTAGCGAACGACCAATAGGGACGAATCCCCACCGGGTTAGCGAATGGCCAATAGGAACAAATCCTAACAGGGCTAGAGAACAACCAATGAGAACATGCCCCGTCGCACGTTTAAGGGGAGTACAGGTGGCGGAGGGGAAAATGCGACACGGTAGTCGACAGGACAGGAGGGGGCCCCACTTCACATGCCACACTATTCCGGACACCCCCCCCCTTAAAGGCAGAATGGAAAGGGGGGTTCGGAATTCACCTGGGCACCG
>ML784345.1:189285-223212 GCA_009831015.1 Picea engelmannii
ATATATATATATATATACCTAATCTGAACAGTGGAATGGATTGACTGAGCTTTATTACTCTGATTTCGAAACTCTATGGAATTGGCTGAACGAAGCGGTTCCATAAATTGTTCTGATCTCAAAACTCAACGGGACTGGCCGAACGAAGCGGCTCCATAAATGCATGAGGGAAATCAGGCAATTGTACTCTCACCCATGAAATCGGATATTCATGTTTACGTACATTATTTTTGTTCAGTTTTAATAAAATTGGATTTTTTTATTAAGCTATGAGTTTTATGGTAAACTGTTATGTTTGAATTCTTTTGATCAATTTTGAACGCACTGTATGAGAATTGCCTGTGACTCTTCAATTTTCTATGGTAATTGGTGTAGCATGTTAGAGATTTAACGCTCAATCTGGTCAAATTGGATCGCCATTAGTACAATCTGGTCAAATTTGATTTGAGACAATAAGACTACAGTCTTTATTGATTTATTTTTCTCTGGTAGCCAATGTCCAGGCCACAACAACCGAATCTCTCCACTCGTTGCTTGTCCATACAAGCTCTCTTTTAGATTTTGTTTGTAATCTTAGCAAAGGCATACCTATAGTTCTGCCCTAAAAAAAAATTTGCAATACAAAACAAAAAATCGTGAGGATTGTTGTATATAATGCTCTCTAGCAAAGAATATTTTTGCAGACTTCTAAGCCAAATCAACCCTCTCCTTGGTTGGTTTTCTACAAACTTTGTCAAATTAGTTATTTGGCTCCTCTTTTATATTATTTGGCTTTTATTATGTGTTTTCTCTTAAGAGGTCACAGGTTCAAATCCAGAAGGGGGTAGGGTAGGGTATGTATACCTTGGTAGACTTTACCAGTCAAATTATTGGATGGAAAGAAAGTAACCCTCGTTGGCTTCCTACAAACTTTGCCAAATTAGCTATTTGGCTCCTCCTCTTTTGTATTGTGTTATCTTTATAACGCTGACATAACTCTTATCAGAAGATGAAAGTAAACAAAAACTTGTTTAAGGAAGAAATATGCATTAATTTCCATCTCTTCCAATTTGATTTGGAATCCACATACAAATTATGTAAGTTAATGCTATTATTTTGTTTCAAGGCTACAAAGAAACAATGAACATTGTGGATCTTGAGAGATGAGACATGGTATGCACAATAAACCTTCAAAATGAACCTTTCAGATGTATTATTATTATATATTGATATTAGGGTGAGGTAATATAAGATTCTTTCCTAAAACAAACATAATTAAGTGCATTTTGAAGTTTCATAAAATGTCACAACCTCCACACATATATCTATATAATCAAAGACTTCTCTATATATCTATATATTCATAATCAACAAATATATACATTCATAATCACCTACATTCTTATTCTTAAGGTTCATAAAATGTCACAACCATATATATAATATTCATAATCACCTACATTCTTAAGGTTTATAAAATGTCATAGACCTATATATATAAAGTGTGAGGGCTGTGAAATTTTATAAACCTTCAGAAGGGAGGTGATTATGTTGGTGAGTTGGTTTAAGGAAGGAATCTTCTCTTCCCACCAAGGGTTCATTGAGACCCACAACCAACTAATGAGTTGATATTTACATTTAAGAATGACTAAATATGACTATTTACAAAATGTAAAATATACTAACATTTCTTGTACTTTAATTTTTTTTTTTTTTCATTACTTATTATTTTAAAGTATTGACATGAATTTTTTTTGAGGTTTGATATTAAATAAATATTTGAGTGTTCTCTTATAAGTCATATGTTTACTAGCCTAAGATGTTAGCTCAAAAGCTTACTAGATGATCCATTTCATATTGGGCACTAGTCTACATCTACAAATTTACTAGGGTTTCCATCCAAAAATGTGGAATATTATCCTTAGAGTTTCCTTCCAAACTTGTAACAATAAACAATAGGTTCTAAGCCTTGTCTTCATTAGGATTAGTGGATAAAATAATTATTGGTTTGTATTATTGTATAAATTATAAAAGCGAGCTGTTAAAGTTAAAGTAAAAGTAAAAGTTAAAGTAAAGATAAGTCAATATGTAGGGCAACGCACTGGGGTAACGTGAGGCATTCAATCCCAGGGCGGCGATTATGCATGCGCCCGCGAGGATTCCGGAAATTACGTACATAACCAGAGTCGAAATTTAATAGTTTCCGTCTCGATGATGATGATGATGGGAACCATCTGGACTGGCTGAACGAAGCGGCTCCATAAATGCATCATGAGAATCGAGCAATCCAACGATCACCCATTACATTTGCAATGGCCGGTTCTTTGGGCATGTATGTGTTTTCAGATATTACTGCAATGGCAGATTTTTGGTAAATTACTGTGTATTCATTTACAATATGGGAATAGCATTTATTGTATTAGGTTAAACTTGCAGACTTAGCTCCCTGAGAAATTGGGATAGATTTTCTATTGTACTGGGTTTACTAAATTTGATTTGAGAAGAGTAAGACTAAATTCTGACTCATTTAAGTTTGACCCACTGGCATTAGCCACTCCACAACAAAACAAAACAGAATGTATATATATTTAATGGGATGACCTATAATCCTCAGACACTGTAATACATCCAGAAAATATCTGTATCCACTTTGAATATCTGAAGTTGTTGTTTGCTCAGTTCAGAGAAGATTTCTAGGTTTTATTCTGAACCTAACTAAAGCATACAAAGTGTACTCCCAAATAAAAATAAAATTCATCGCAAAATAAAAGTTTTGTGAAAATAAAAACCATACCTGGAAATAAAGACCATACCTGAGATGTATAAGTAGCGTGAATATGTTTGCAGACCCCTGCTAAGCCAACTCTGCTCTCTCATGCTTCTCACAGACCACGTCTTCATCCTTTACCAAATTTGCTATTTGGCGCTTCCTCTTTTGTGCCGTGCCGTGTTTTATCACAGAAAACCCTCATCCACTCAAATCTGTGTAAGGGTTTGCACTGCACCATACGTGCATTAGACTGTTGTTTTGCACTACACAGCCCGTTTGCACTACACAGACTAATATATGCAAATCGTTATACCCATTAACTAATGGATAATGAATGAGCTTTGTAGATCCTGAGGGCTGTGACATGGTATGAACCCTAAGAGTGCGTCTTTCAGGAGTGTCTCTGGTTTGCACTACTTGAACATTGTGCATCTTCTTTTTTTTTCACCCAAAGAATGCACTACTTGAACATTGTGCATCTTCTTTTTTTTTTTTACCCAAAGAATGGGTAAGCTGCCGATTGTTACTGAGAAGACTCAAGGTAGAGTCGGAGAGTTCGCCCCTATAAATTTGGATCTAGGGTGGATCTGGATTTAGCTCAGGCTCTCACAGACCATGCTAAGTAAGTAAGTAGGGTTTATAATGGAAGAGACTCTCACAGACCATGTTAAGTAAGTACGTTGGGTTTATAATGGAAGAGAGAATTTTTCGAAACAAGAAATCTATCTTTAAACCTAGTTTTATGGGCTAACATTGTACATCTTCTTAACAACAATTGTATGTTGAGTCACAAGTTATTGATATATCTGGCTTGTGGGCTGTTGGATATACTCTTAAGTTTATAGTAATAGCAGGCGGATTTGAACCCAAACCTCCCGAGTGTTACAGATTTTTCTATGATTAAAAAAAACAACAACAATTTATGCACCATAAAAATAAACCATATAAACAACCATACAACTCTGTCTAGGTGGATTACCCACATAAATAAAAGGATCTCATATGTCAATTTGATGACTATTGCTTTAAATTAAAAGAAAAAGTAAACCCACATTTCCTTAACCAAATGATAGCTCTTACTTTAAATTAAAAAATAAAAATAAACCCACATTTCCCTAACCAAACTCCACAAATAGATTTTAATAAATATTTATATAAATTTCATGTTCTATTTTAAAATTTCACGAATAAATAAATACTAAATATTTCCTTAAAAGTAATGGACTTATTATATATTTAAGAATTAAATTTAAATTAATAATTATTTGAAACATTTCATTAAGTAGAGATAGCTTGCGATATGCTATAATGTTCCAAGAGGGGTTTTCATTAAATTTGTATAAAAGGGTTCTAGTTTAAAATTTCTTGCAACCTTGTAATTTACTTAGTTTTAGGTGGCTTTGTTGATGAATGAAAAAAAATATTTGTTTTTATTTAGAAAATTGTATAAATTATGGTTTTGTAAGATATTTTAATTAAATTTTTGGTTTGTTTTTTTCTCACTAAATTTTCATTATATAGATTTTTTTAGAATAAAAATTCATTGTAATGTAAATTTTTATAAAAATTTTTACTTTCTCAATTTTCTATATTAAAAACTTCAAATTATTCATTTTATAACATTTAGACTCTTCTATCAAAAATATACTTAACATCATTTCTATGCTTCTTGCTTTGCATAGACTAATATATATGTAAATCACTATACCCATCAATTGATGGATAATGAATGAGTATTGTGGATCCCAAAGATTGTGACATGGTATGAACCCTAAGAATGAACCTTTCGGGTGTGTATATGGGTTGCACCACTTGAGCATTGTGCATCTTCTTGACAACAACATTGTATGAACTATAAGAATAAACCTTGTGGATGACAATGCAAGAGTCCGGGAGGTTTCCTACGGGTGGGTTAAAATGAGCATATTTGATCTTAAGCCCAACAAGGTATATTGAGCAATGAAATCACTAGGCCAAAGGGATTCCTTGTCACATAAACAAACGGGTATCATATATTAATTTGACCTCTCTAACCTTAAACTAACAATTATTTTAAACATCTAATTAAGTAGAGATCACTTGGGATATGCTATTGTTCCTAGAGGATTGATACTTTGAGCTAAGTTTGTCAAAGGAAGTTCCTTAGAACAAGGAATCAAAGTTTTCAATAAATTTGTTTAAAAGGGTCTCAAGTTTAATAGTGTTTGCAACATTGTAGATTTACTTTGTCCTAGGTAATGGTGAATGAAAGAAAGATTTGTTTCTATCTACCAAATGTATAAATTATGGTCTTGTAGGATATTTCAAATTGGCTCTTTGTTTGACCTCTCCAACCAATCTTTCAACATTGCATATATTTTCTAGGATTAAAAACCAATGTAATGCATTATTTCATAAAAAGTTTTAGTTTCTCAATTTTCTATATTAAAAATTTCAAACTACTTATTTCATAACATTTAGTCCCTTCTACCAAAAATATAGTCAACCATGGTCTCTATACTCCTTGCTAGCACGAAAACTACTTGCTTGGATCCATTAATCATTCAGTCGTATCCTAGAAAAAAGACAACTTTGAGGGATAACCTCCATTCAACTACATTTTTATAGGGCATGACCTGCTTCCACAAATCCACTTCCAATTTGTGGAGAGACAAGGAGGCATGAGATGGATCTCCATATAGATATCGTCATGATATTCATGGGTGGCGAAGGTGAAATGTTGACCCTTCCACCTTAGACCCTATTGCAAGTATAAGGAATACCTTATTTCTGGGGTAGGGAATGCCTTGAGTAATTGTCACAAAGCTAATATTTCATCTTGAAATACCTTTTTGCACAATGTGTTCTTCAACCAACGGGAAGAGTGTGGAATGATCAATCCACCCTCCATTTTCTCTTAGAAAGGAAGTGAGCATTACAACACCTTGATCTTGTAGTAGGGTGATCGATTGCTCATTATCTGGTTCATTCTCCAAAGGGCCTTTATTTGTGTCTCACCATTTTTTGTCCAAGATGTTTAAGCCTTTCTATGTGCCTCTGGTGAGATTGGATTAAAACTCTAGTTAAAATCCTTTTTTACACACCCCTTTCTTATGTATTGTTTAATGTATTTTTGGATGTATGAACACATTATATGCACTTTCTTTGTTGATTGATTATATTTGTGTATATTTGGGGGTTCATGATCGACCCAAATAGTGCACCTTTGAGTGGTTGAGTATGTGTAAATAGATCACGGTTGCAAAGAAAAAGGATATTAAGTGGGAGCTTTGTATACCATGTAATTAACTAGACTACAATAAGATCTTTGTAAATCATTTACAATTCACACTAGATGTCTCTTTTGTGTTCAGGATGTGTTCCAACATTCATAATTTAGGGAAATTGATTAGCTTAATACTTAACTTAGCATGCATATGTGTGAATAATTTATATTTATATTATTTATAGTTTAGCTCTATTTGGGTTATTATTTGTGTGCTAGGATTCTTGGTATACTCTAGTTAGGGTATATTAAAAGAAAACATTGGTTTCATTGAAAAATCATGTTATTTACTACAACATCTGAGTCTTATGTGATGGTTACCATTAATAGAAATATGTAAATTTAGATTCCTTAACTCTAGAATATGGGGATAATTACCATCAATGATGGGATGAAGTTGTCTAACACTACCCACTCTCATTAAATCCTAACTCTGAGCTCAATTTCCCTTAATAAGAACAGTTTCATGATTGCTAATCTACTCATGATTCCAACATTGTTTTCTTAGATCTATGTGAAATTTAGTTTGTTAAAGAATTACAAGTAGTTGTAGAGCATTTAGTCAATCCACTCTTAGATCACACCTTTGAAGACAATGTCACTTGGGCTGAGAGACTCTCATGTCCCCTCTCCATATGTACACATCTAAGCTTATTATTAAAGTGCTTTAAACAAGTATGGCACCTATATAGATCCATTCACTTAGTTCAAGTTCAATTATTTTTGTGATGCTACTTTGTCCATTGGTGCCAACACTCTCCCACTCATTCTTGTTCCTTCATACTATGGAGTGTGTAGTGTACCTAGAGAGGTACCGAAGGAGAATAATAATAGATATCTGGCCATGCGTTTCTATGCATGGAGGCCAATTTTAGTAAATAATGCCTATATAATAACGTGAAATAAATAAATGTGAGAAGGATTATTAGAAGGTTCAACCTACTAGAATGTTCATAGGAGGTAGATAATACTATAAATAAGTAGAAGCAATGTAATATAGATATGGTGAATAATATTGTAACATTAGCAAGCAAGGATTTCTTGTGGAGTGCAATCCTTCCTTAAGGAATAATATATGGTGTTACCCTACCTCAAGGGTTTTCTATACATTACTGTGTTGATTATTTTTGTTTATTTGTGGGGTTAAGAGCTTTAGTATCTATATTCTATTTCAGATCTATTGAGTACATAACATTTGGTATCAAAGCTCTTTCTTGGGCCAAAAAAGGGGATGATTTTTTTCCTATTTTGTAGGTTTTCAAATTAAAAAAAAGAGGAGAGGATTACAACACTTAAGTCAATTATTGTAGCTTTCTAAGTAGAATTTGAAGAAATAGGTTGTAGATCTAAATTCCTCTAGGAAAAAAAAAACAATTAAAAAAAAATCGCCCGAATCAGATCTCGAGAAGTGAGGATTTCACTGATTTAAAATCAACTATTTTAGGGTTTTTTCATGATGACAATATGGGCCACAGAGCTCATATCTTTTGATAGGGTCCTCAAATTTTCACCAGACCAATGCAACTGTATAGAGAATTTTTGGAGGTTTGATTTGGTATATTATATGTTTTACTTCCAATCAATATGTCGTGCTCTACAACCCTTGCAAATTTTCTCTCTCAAACCCTAATGGGAATGAAGAATGACAATATGATAATGTTGTTGGAAAAATCTATCCAAGATCGGTCTTAGGAAAGTCGAGATATTAAAGAGGTAATTGATAAATCTAAGGAGACATATATTATTAGGACCACATACCCTTGCATCGATGAAGAATATAATCGAGAAAGATATGCCTAGTATGCTTTAAAGGATGATTTGCATGATTGATATATGGATAGTTATCATTTATGGGATGACAACTACTTTCACCTTTTATTTGATGACTCTAATTCACTTTATGTAGAGAACATCATGGAGGGAAGTCAAGAGATTCTAGTGACTAATAGTTTTTAGCTTACTTATTCTCTAGTACTAGTGTGTTACATGGACGATTTGGATATGTATGGATCTACATATTTGGATCCACATGACTAGTGTAGACAGTTAGAAAAACATTTCCAGTTGGCTATTGAGTTCTTGGATCTTTAGAGAAGATCCCACATGAGCACTTGGACATGGGACCTAGGTTTAATATGGATCTTGGACTACTTCAACATGGTGGCTAACACTTGTACATGGGACCTTGGTTCTCTAGCCTACTTTAGCATTACGGTGCACACTCATCTGTGTGACCCTATTTTATGGTTGTACCTCCTCACAACAAGTGTCGAGGGAAACACTTTTCGAAGGTGGGGGGGGGGAATGTAGGGATCTTCCCTAGGGGTGTAATGGGGGGCCAAAGGGCCTATAATAGAGTAATACTAGTGGAGGTCATTCAATATAAGGTGGACTAGGTCCACTATGCTTGTATTTATTAAATAAATCACACTATAATAGTATTGAATAAATGTAATGGGACCTCATTAAAGAAGGTCCACTAGGTAGTTAGGAGGCTATTATTATTAGGGTTTCTTAACTAGTTATAAGTAAGGGTAGAGTCCTCCTTATGAGGTGTGGAATATTATTGTAATTGGAGCTTAGCTCATTAGGAGGTTGCCCCCTCAAAGAGGCAAGTGAACATAAGTGGATTCCTTCCATAAAAGGATCAATTATAAGGTGTTTCCCTACCTCAAGGGTTTTGATAATAATAAAGTGCAGATAATTTCTATCTTCTTCGTGGATATTTTGTATGTAATTTTATTTTTAGAGCTCATGCACATAACATTTGATATCAATGTAGTGTACCTATGAAGGTACCCAAGGAGAATAATAATAGATATATGGCTATGTATTTCTATGTATGGAAGCCATTTTTAGTAAATTAGGCCTATTTAATAATGTGAAATCAATAAATGTGAGAGGCTTAGTAGAAGGTTCCACCTACTAGAATGTTCATTCTGTAGAATGTTCCTAGGATGTAGATAATACTATAAATTTTTTCGAAGCAATGTAATATAGATATGGTAAAGAATATTGTAATTATAGCAAGCAAGAATTGCTTGCAGAGTGCACTCTTTCCTTCAGGAATAATATACGGTGTTTCCCTACCTCAAGGATTTTCTGTACACTATTGTGTTGATTATTTTGTGTGAATGCTTTTGTTTATTTCTACAGTTAAGAGATTTAATATCTATATTCTATTTCATATCTATTGAGTACATAACATTTGGTATCAAAGTTCTTTCTTGGGCAAAAAAGGGGAAGAATATTTTTTTCTTTTTGCATATTTTCAAGGAAAAAAAAAGGTGGCACACTTCAGATTAATTTATGAAAGTTAATGAAGATACTTTGAAGAAACTAGTTGGATAATTGAGTTCCTCTCAGAAAAACACCCAGTTTCGAAAAAATATATCATCCAAAATGGAGTTTGGAAAGTGAAGTTATTGGCAATTTAAAATCAACATTTTTTTTAGGGTTTTCCCAAGGACGAGAACACGATTTTTAGATCAAATATCTTTTTCCAGAGTGCCCAGATTTCAATCAAACTAGTGTCAATAGATGCAAAGTAGATATGTAATTTCATAATTGTGGTCATAATAGCCAATCAGAGAAGTATAGCCACAATTATGCCCATTTTAATTTAGTTTCCTCAAGGAGCTCCATTGAAAAGTGAGTGATTTTCTTATAAACCTTAGCTTTTGTTGAAGATTTCTTCTGAGCAAGATGTTTTATTTTTCAGGAAAATTTGATAGTTGTATTATTGAAGAATACATAAAAGAGAGGAAGTCCATATGGAGAAATGAATGGAAATTTAATGTAAGTTTTAAAGGTGGTGCTTTCCAATGGTGGAGGTTTATCAATGTTGACAAGATGTTAGAAATTTTAGATGAAGCCTTTGAACAAGATATTTTAAATAAATGCTCTCATGATAATAAGAATGATAAAGGGAGCAACACAGGTTTATTTTCATGTGGCAACTCTATATTACAAGTTCATGGCTGTATTCATAAAAAAGAGGTTATTGTTTTTATTAACCCTTGTTGCCAATAAATTTTTATCAATGTTAAGTTGGTTAACATATTGCAAGTTCCTGCACACCATATCCAAAGAACACAAATTGAGTGTGAGATTGTTCAAATTTTTAAATATTTGAAGCTCACCATGGATAAATATGTGTTGCATTATGATTTGCATGCCATAGATATGAATGATATGGATGTTATTCTTGGATATCCTTAGATGGAATAAGTTGGTACATTTAATGTTAATTTGCAAAATAAGTTTTTGAAGATTTGGTATAAGAAAAAGAAAATTACATTGAAGAATATTTCTCTTCCTAGTCTAGAAGGGCCCATAGAGGCACCTAAAGAAGTTCTTGCAAGGAAAACAATTGTAGAATCTAAGGTTGAGTCAACAATAGACCCTAGAACAACATATGAATAAAATCCCCAAGAAGGAAATAAAAAAGAAGCCAAGGGGTTCAATGACTCAAAAGGAACACCATGTTGAAGAGAACAAGCAAGAAGCACTAAGAGCTTTAAGGTTGCTGTGTACCAACACCCACACCACTTGGAGAAACAAAAGTCATCAAGGAAAGGGCATGACCATCGAATTTTTTTTTATGACCCAACATGGCACCACAAAAGAAACCAATTGAGAGGCACATGGAGGCATAACAAAAATGCATGGAGATATCAAAGTAGCACAACAAGGATAAGTCAAATTCTAGATCAAGGTGGAAAGGAAGCAATTGGAACCCATGTTCACATTTCAGTAGGATGGATGGATGCTTGTGCTTAGTACCAAGTGGCTAAATTTATCAGTGGATCATATTGTACGATTTCTTCCCATGTTTCGAGGATGAAATATGAGAAGGGGGATGGAATGTAGTGTACCTAGGGAGGCACCCAAGGAGAAAAATAATAGATATATGGCTATGTATTTCTATGTATGGAGATCATTTTAGTAAATAAGGCCTATGTAATATTATGAAAGAAATAAATGTGAGAAGGCTTACTAGAAGGTTGCACCTACTAGAATGTTCCTTCTCCATAATGTTCCTAGGAGGTAAATAATACGATAAACAAGTAGAAGCAATGTAATAGAGATATGGTGAATAATATTGTAATTGTAGCAAGCAAGGATTGCTTATGGAGTTCATTTCTTCCTTAAGGAATAATATATGGTGTTACCCTTCCTCAAGGGTTTTCTCTACATTATCATGTTGATTATTTAGTGTGAATTATTTTGTTTATTTCCAAAGTTAAGAGCTTTAATATCTATATTCCATTTCAGATCTATTGATTACATAACGTAGTGAATAACAAAACTAAACACTTGATTTTGATGAACAATTCCTTTGCGTTCAATTCCATGGAGAACATGACCAATGAGTTTCATTGTAGCTAATTTGTTTGTACTCTTCATTGAGAAGCTTTGTGATGGTGGGGTATGCTTGTTCCCCATCCTTCTTTGAGCTATAAAACCTTTTCGAAGAATTTGTTGACATTGACTAATATGCTCCATCACCACCCCAATGGGTTGACATAAAAGGTACATATCATTTTAGTCAATTAATTTTTTCTTTACCTCTTAATGTTGGTTTTATTGCAATGCACCACAAACTCTAGAGAAGATTTCCAAATTTTGTGAGTTTTTACTTGAAGTTAGTTATCGGTTGGATGATTTGCAATTATGAATTTACACACATTGCACACTTCCTGCTGAACCACATATAAACTTTCCTTCAAGAACATATGTTGGCCTAGAACTTCTGTAATTCCACCAACCTTTGTGCCTCACCCTCCTCTAAACACAATCCAAACTCTTCTTAGGCTCCAAGCACTGTTGGTTGTGGAGCTTGATTATCTTCCTGACTCAGAGGTCTTTTTTTAGTCTTGTTTGGATCCCATTTCCTAATGGGGGGCTGTTGGGGGGATTTCCCCCCTACATTTTTCGCCAAGGGGTCCTAGGGGGTGGGACACTTTGTGGATCCCCCCCTCCGGTAGGGGTTTGGGGCCAATGCCCCCGAAGAGAATTTTTTGGGAAAATTTCCTTGTAAAATATTGTAACTCCGTAGTCAATCTAGACCGTTCATCACTAGATCGCTGATATAATGGTAGAAGTTATGTTAGGGTTTTTTTTCCCTAGAAGGGAACCCTCTTTTATGTATGAGGGAGTTTTATTGTGGTGGGGATGTGTGTGAATATTGTATTCTGAGAGAGGATACTATGAGAGAAATAAGAGGAATTTACAGTGGGTGTGTTGTAGGTTGTAGCCCTTCATTTGTTGTATAATAATAAAGGAAGGACCTGGAAATTTCTTTGGTGGACATAGCCCATATTGGGTGAACCATGTATATCTAAGTCTCTATTGTATTGTGTATAATTTGTGTTTTATTTCTGTATCTGTTTTATATTATTTCTCTAGAATTCTCTTTTTTCTAACAATTAGTATCAAAGCGAAAGGTAGCTTGCAGGAAAAGAGGGTTCTTGGTTTGAGTGGGAGCAATGGTGGAAGATGGAAAATTTAGGGTTGAGAAATTTAATGGCCAAAATTACCAGTTATGGAAGATGTAAATGGAAGACTATCTACATTAGAAGGATATTTTCCTACCGTTGGGTGGAAAAGAAAAGAAACCGACGAGTACGAAGGACAGAGAATGGGAGGTTCTTGATAGAAATGAACTAGGAATGATATGACTATGCTTGGTAGCATCGATGGCCTTCAATATTTCAAAAGAAAAGACAATGGAGGATATGATAAAGGAATTGAACAAACTATATGAAAAACCCTCGGCCTCCAACAAGATATTTCTAATGAAGTGATTATTTAATATGAAGATGTCAGAAGGTGGGTTTGTTGCAGATCATTTAAATGAATTTAATACAGTTACTAATAAGCTAAGTTCTGTAGGAGTGAACTTTGATGATGAGGTTAGGGGTCTTCTCATCTTGTGCTCATTGCCAGAAAGATGGAACAACTTGGTCATGGTTGGAAGTAACTCTGTCTCCGGTTCAAACACTCTGAAATTGGATGATGTTGTTGTTGTTATCCTTAGTGAGGAAATGTGACAGAAAAGCATAGGTGAGACATCAGGTAATGCATTGACCATGGGGAACAGGGGAGGACAGAGGGACATATGAAAGAACCTAAGGAAATACAAGAAGTCTAGGAAGAGAAGATCCAAATCTAGACTAAAAAATATTGAGTGCTGGAGTTGTGGGAAGAAATGACATCTACAGAAAGACTGCAGATCTCCAAAGAAATAAGGAGATGGACATGAGGAGAAAACTCAGGAAGTAAATGTAGAAAGTCATGTGTTACAAGATGATTTGATTCTTTCTTTAGAAAATATTATTGATTCTTGGGTATTAGATTTAGGGGCTTCATTTCATGCCACACCCCATAGAAAATATTTTCAAGATTATGTTCAAGGTGATTTTGGACAAGTTTATTTGGGTGATGATGAACCATGTAAAAGTGTTGGAATGGGTAAGGTACAAATGAAGTTAAAGAATGGAAACCAATGGTTGCTGAAATAGGTGAGGCATGTTCCATATTTGAGAAGAAATCCAATTTCAATATGACAGTTGGGAAGTGAAAGTTGTATATCTACATTTACAGAAAAGGCATGGAAGGTCACTAACGTGTCATTGGTAATAGTAAAAGGAGAGAAGGTAGGTTCATTGTATTTATGTACTGGTAATGTTGACTCTTCTATCTCTTTAGCTTCTATAGGAGTGGATACAACACTGTGTCATCATAGGCTTGGGCACATCAGTGAAAAGGGGATGCAGATACTCCACAAAAGGAATTTGTTGCCTGATCTTAAACAAGTTGATTTGGATTTCTGTGAGCACTGTGTTTATGGAAAACATAAGAGAGTCACATTTATTAGAGTCGAGAAGGAAAATAAGAGTGAAAAGTTAGAGCTTGTTCATAAATATGCATGTGGAAAATGTCAAGTATCATCTCTTGGTGGCTCTTGTTATTATGTTACTTTTATTGATGATGCAACTAGGAAAACTTGGGTTTATTGCATTCGACAAAAATATGATGTTTTTGACACTTTTAAGAAATGGAAAGGTTTGGTTGAGAATGAGACAGGAAAAGGGTTGAAGTTTCTCAGATCAGATAATGGAGGTGAATAATGCAGCAAGGAGTTTGCTAATTATCGTTCATACCATGGCATTTGTAGAGAGAAGACAATTCTAGGAACACCATAAGAAAATGGTGTGTCATAAAGGATGAACATGACAATCATGGAATGTGCAAGGAGTATGAGATTGCATGCAGGGTTTCCCTTACAGTTTTGGGCAGATGTTGTAGATACTATTGTTTACTTAATAAATAGAGGGCCTTCAAGCTCCTTGGATAGTGGCATTCTATAGGAGGCATGGACAGGTAAAAATGTAAATTACTCATTTATGAAGACTTTCAGTTGTGAAGAATTTGTCCATATTGATAAAGAAAATAGAACAAAGCTTGAGGAAAAATCCAAGAAGTGTATATTTATTGGGTACGATGTTAATGATTTTGGTTATCTCTTATGAGATTATGAAAATCACAAAATCATTAGAAGTAGAGATGTGGTATTCAATGAAAGGGTCATGTACAAAGATCAGTTGCAGGGAAATAAATAGGAAAACGAAAACACAAAATACGCAGTGTTTGATGAAATAAAAGAAAATGAAATTCCAAAGGTACCATAAAATAAAAATGTACAACAACAAGAGTAGCAGGTACCTTAAACTCCTGCAAGTGTTGTTAGAATATCTACCAAGTTAAGTAGATCCCCTGAACAATACTCTCCTTCATTGTATTATTTATTGTTGATTGATTCCGGTGAACCAAAAAGTTATGAAGAGGCAATGTAGGTAGACACTAAAAAGAAGTGGGAGCAAGGCATGAAAGAGGAAATGGACTCCTTGGTAATAACCAAACTTGGGACTTGGTTCAATTTTTTGGAGGAAAAAGAGCATTGTAGAATAAATGGGTTCAAAGGTTGAAGGAAGAAAATGGAGACAACAAGTAGTACAAGGCGAGACTTGTTGTAAATGGGTTTGCACATAAGAAAGGTATATATTTTGATGAAATATTTTATACTTTTGTTTAAATGACATCAATTAGGAATATTTTAAGTCTTATGGTAGTAGAAGATTTGCATCTTGAACAATTAGATGAAAAAACAACTTTTCTCCATGGGGATTTCGAGGAAGAGATTTATATGCAATAGCCATAGGGGTATGAGGTCAAAGGGAAGGGGAATTTGGTATGTAGGTTTAAGAAGATATTGTATGGCCTAAAGCAAGCTTTAAGGTACTGGCATTTGAAGTTTGACAAGTTTATGACAAAACAAGGTTATAGTAGATGCCATTTTTCTCACTGTGTTTATTTTAAGAGGATAAAAAATGGAAGCTATATTATCTTTCTATTGTATGTAGATGACATGCTTGTTGTGGGGTATAACATGCATGATATAAATGTGCTCAAAAGGAAGTTAGATAATTCATTTGCGTTGAAGGATTTGGGTGTTGCAAAGAAAATCCTTGGTATGAGAATAACAAGAGACATGAAAAATCACAAATTGATATTGTCTCAGGGTGAGTACATAGAGAAGGTGTTGGAGAGGTTTAGAAGGCAGAATGCAAAACTAGTTAGTACACCTTTGGTAAGCCATTTAAAATTAACTAAGGAAATGTGTCCCAAGACACAAGAGTAGATATAATACATGTCGACGGTCCCTTATTCATCAACAATTGGTAGCTTGATGTATGCGATGGTGTGCACAAGACTAGAAATTGCACATGTGGTGGGAGTTGTGAGAAGGTATATGAACAATCCAGGTAAAGAACATTGGGAGGCAGTAAAGTGGATTATCAAGTATTTGAGAGATACTACTACTCATGCATTATGTTTTAGAGGTTCAAACACTGTTCTATAGGGATATGTTGATTCATATATGATAGTTGATAAAGACAACAAGTTGAGCTCCACAAGGTATGTTTTTAATGTAGGTGGAACAACAATAAGTTGGATTTCAAAACTAAAAAAGGTTGTTGCAATTTCAACAATGGAAGTAGAGCATGTTGCTGCTATAGAGGCTAGTAAAGAGATGATTGGTTATAGAGGTTTATGGAGGAATTGAGAAAGCAACAAGATAATAGCAGGTTGTATTGTGATAGGTAGAGTGCCATTCATCTTGAAAATAAATCAACCTTCCATTCTAAGACTAAACATATACAACTCAAGTACCATTTCATATGACCATTTTGGAAGATGGATATTTGAAGTTGGAAAAGACACATACTAGCCAAAATTCTGCAGGCATGTTAACAAAGGTAGTAACAAGGGAGAAGTTGAGTGCCTACTCAGTTTGAGTTGGCCTTAAAGCATGAAGGTGAATATGAAAAAATTTCTAGGTATAAGGTGGATCATAGTCTAATAGGTACAACAACAATGGAGTTGTTGTGATCAGTCTCCAAGTGGGAGATTGTTGGTTGTGGAGCCTGATTATCTTCTTGATCCAGAGGTCTTGTTGCAGCTATGTTTGGATCCCATTTCCTGATGAGGGGGGTGTGGGTGGGATTTCCCTCCCACATCTATTTCCAGGGGGGTGAGGACACTTTATAGAGCCCCCTCAAAGAGAAAATTTTGGGAAAATTTCCTTGTAAAATATTGTAATTTCATAGTCAATCTAGACTGTTCATCATTAGGTTGTTGATCTGATGGTAGAAGTTATGTTAGGGTTTTTTTTCCCTAGAAGGAAACCCTATTTTATGTATGAGGGAATTGTATTGCAATGGGGATGTGTGTGAATATTGTATTATGAGAGAGGATATTGTGAGAGAAAGAAGATGAAGTTACAATGGGTGTGTTGTAGGCTGTATCCCTTCATTTGCTAGATAATAATAAAGGAAGGACCTGCCAATTTCTCTGGTGGATGTAGCCCATATTGGGTGAACCATGTATATCCATGTCTCTATTGTATTTTGTATCTTCTATGTTTTATTTCTGCATTTGTTTTATATTATTGCTACACCCTGCATAACCTCTTAAACCTTAGAGGCTTATAATGTGCTAATGATATTCCCACCACCCTTGATCCTTATCAATTTGATAGTCTAACACCTCAATGTTCACTACCTATAAGATGTTTGTTGCACAAACCAACTATGGATTGAGATGATATATTGCTTAATAATGTTTCATGCTACATGAATCCTTGAGATGAGTACCTCCCCCTACTCCTACTTGGCCACATGATCCAAAAATATATTGCTTCCTGCATACTATGTCCTATCATAGTTCAAACTCAATTTATATTAGACCTTGCATTATGGATTCCCATTTAGAACGAAATCTATTTTTTTCTCCTGCTTATCTTTGTTGTGACTTGTGAATGTATGTTGCACCGATTTTGTATAAAAAATGACCCCAATATGCCCACAACTCTAAATTTTTTTATGCACTCTCTACATGCCTGCCTAACATTCCACAAACAAAAAATGAACAAATGGTAGTTAACAAAATATTAGTTGCATCGAGTATGCTTCATCTTCCACCTATAATGATAACAAATTGTAGGCTTCATGAAGTTGAAAATATGGTTAAATAGAGAGGGATGTGGTTGTAGAGAGAGCACTACTGAGTTGCTATGGATTTTTGGTGATTGGGTTTGTTTTATGAAGATTAGGAAGTATTTTACAATGAATAAGGTATTGTACAAACTAGTGTGCCAATTTGTAAATACAAATTTCCATGCTCATACCTTAGCTAAAGGATACTAGTTCTTTCCTTCAAGAAAACTCTTTATTCAACTATAGATAATTGAGGATTGAGAGCAGAGTCCTTACAATGTGTTATTCCCAAATGCATGAATTGGTATGACTAGAATTTTAGATATTTCAATATGGGCTAGAGGATGTGTGATGATGAAATCAGTGAAAGAACAAGTTTGTCCTCACGTAGACTCTCATCTTAGACCCCTTTTTTAGGCATGTAAACTCTCCATATAATGGCACAAGAACACCTTTCTTACCACCTTGAATATAGTAAACTTGTTTTGTACCTTATATTCGCAATATCATTATTAGGTCTTATAATCTACGTGCACATGCATTATTTTGTGTATGCTCATGATTTTGTAATAATGCTACATTAAAAAAAATAATTATATAATAAGGGACATAAAGAGTCTTATTAGTGAATTGAATATAAAGTTAGAGTTTTTAAGCTATTTTCTACTTTATTGATATTAATAGCCCCCTCCATAGCCTAAGGGGTTGGCTCAACTAGTTGTCATCAATGTTATTAGGTATTTGGCTAGTTTCGTGTCAACGAGTGTTCATTTCAAATCCCCCTCAGATAGGTACACTAGTATACAAAAACTATATTACTAGGGATACCATCTATGGGAGAATCCGTTTGGTTTCCCGGTGAGGTTTTCCTTGGAAAAAATCCACCCCCACCCATATGTATCTCTTATCATTTTATGAATACAAATCCAATATTTTTGGTCTTGACTAGTGCTTTGTTCAAATCCCCCTTGGTTATGTGCATTAGTTTATGCCAACAACTAGGTATCATCGATGAATGCGGGGAAGAATCCCTTAAGTTTACCAACAAGGTTTACCTTTGAAAAAATAGCCCCCCCCCCAACTCTTGATATGTATGCCTTAAAATTTTATTGATACAAATCAACTAGTTTTTTATTTTTACTTTAGACATATTTTTCCATATCTTATGATTTGGGTGAAAACCACCTTTGGGTGTGTAGGTGCCCCCACTCTTTTCCTTATTTTCTATGCTCTTTATTGTAGTTAATTTTCATTCTGGGCATTAGAAAACTACAAGTTGGTATCATACCTTTATCAATTTGTGCTCTTTCTATGTGTTCCCCCCACCTCCCCAAAAAACCACAAAAATAATACAAAGTAAGAAAATATAAATATGTGACTTAAGTAGAGTTTTGTTTTCCCATGTAATGCATTTCTCGGGGAAACTCACTAGGCACTTCCCCTCATTTTGAGGATGGTACCTAGAGTAAACTATATTCTTCAAGGCTCAAGGTCAACTCAACATCTCAATAACAATTGGCTCACTAAGATAAAACATATCACGAAGTGGAATTTGAACTTGGGTGGGGGAGACAACACATTTCTTTCTTAGCCACTTGAGCTACACTCAATTGAGAAATGACTTAGGAATAGTTGCAAAAAAGTTTCAATATTTTTACAAAAACAACTGTGATATTGTGTCTTTACAAAAACTAGGGAAAGTTCTTGTGGATCTTAAGGGCCTTGGTGAGGAAAAGGATGAGTTTAGAATGAAAGACACCACCCCTTCAAGGTCACCAAAAATGAAAAACCATCAACCTACATCAACTTTTAAATGAAGATGCCACAATTTGACATTGATGGGAAAGTGGTAATGCATACTTGATTTGAAAATACCAAACGAGTTTTGATACCAACTTGATCCAAAATATCAACAAATTCTGAGACCAATTTAGCCCAAAAATCCTTAGATGTCAATTAGTATATAAATACAAACAAACATCCGACTAGATTTGGGAAATTGAAGATCGACTTGACTATTTTCAAAATATCTTGTGAATATCTTACTTATCCATAAACTTCATTAACTAATAAATATAACTTGTTGAAATAATGAGTACCACAATAGAGAGAAATAGACTGCTTTTATTAATTCTCAAAACGCCAAAATTACATAAATGGGATTACAATGCCAAATTTGAAGTCACTCTTCAATTGTACTACTCATTCCTAGAAACATAGGCCATTACTAAATTCCTCACGAAATTATGAGAAAAATGAGTATAAACTTGACTATGTTATGAATTGATGCCAAAAAAGCCCCTTTTGCATGCATAACGAGACTATGGGTCTCATACATGACAAATTGGACCAAGAATTTTCATACATAACATTATTACACAAAATAGACATCACAATTAGATTCCTCTCAAAATTATGAGAAAAATGAGTATAAACACCCTATACTTCCCTCAAAGAACTCTATGGCACAAAAAATGAGACAAACCCAAAAGAGGGACACCTCTTGCACGTAAAAGAAGGAAAAATTATGAACTTGGCATGAAATTCCATTCTTTCCCTTTCTTTGGCATGTATTTCCATGTCGTATGCAGGATGGTCGCTGAGTTTAAATAGGCCAAAGTTGGCCTAACCGAGCCCCTTTATTCTCGGGCTATTTTAACCAAACTTAAATACAATATTTAGTGTCAGTTATAACAACCAACACATGTGGTGAATTGGCAAGGGAATATTTTTTAAATCATTGGAATATGCTCGTAATATTCCCCCATATGTCATGGGTTTGATTTCGATCCAAGCCAATGAATTTTAATCTCCCTTTGCCATTATTTTCCAATCAGAGAGTGCCATGTTGCACTCTCCGATTGTTCCACCTATTTCCTGCATCAGAACCTTGCCACTTGTACTTGTATGGATTTTCCACTTGGATGCCAACTGTACCTTCCATGTCATCCGTACAGATGACATGTGGCACTTTTTTATTGGTCCACATGGACCCCCAAAAATGTCGTTTCTGGGTGACACGTGGTAGTCTGTCGGGCTATGACACGTGGTAGTCTATCGAGCTGCCACATCACCATGATTTCATCTGTCAATTGTACGACCTATATAGACTGGCCACGTGGCACCTCGACACTTTTTTATTGGTCCACATGGACCCCCCAAAAATGCCATTTCTGGGTGACACGTGGTAGTCTGTTGTGCTGCCACATCACCATCCTGATATCTACATGATGTCATATATCAGTTGTATGACCTATATGGAATGGCCACGAGGCAACCCGTGGGGTTTCCATATGGCACCCATACTTTGATTTTTGCCTTGGTTTGACCAAACTTTGACTGACCATAACCTTTGCATACGAACTTCGTTTGAGGCGATTTTTGCACTGTTGGAAATATATCACCAAGATATATGCAATGAATTCATTTTAAAAATCATTTTAGAAGAATAAATTTTGAGAATTTTGGATCTTCATGGACCTCTTTTGAGCATTCTGGATCCTCCTAGATCACACCTCCCCACTGAAGAACTTTAGGACCTCCAAAAGTATGGATCATTCAAAAATGAAGTGAGGATATTGTTGCCTCACTTGTCCAGTATCATCCATCCATCCTACTTGGATAACGAGCACCTGACTCATCACATCAATAATGAAGACTGAAACAACATTGCTAACCAAGTTAACCGTTCCCTTAAATTCACAAACTACGCCATTCATTGTTGTAGCTACTAACCATACTCCATTGATTAGAAATAAATTGAACAACACAACTGAATATATAGATGTGAAAGAGAATGAACCATCAACATATTTTCCCTTCTTAACAGGAACAATATCAACTAAAAGACCCACTCTTCTTTCAACCATAGGTTGTAAATTTGAATCTTAGATACTAGTATTAACTAGCATGTGCCTTGTAGTGACAACTGTCAAATTATTCTTTATTTGATGATCTCTCACAATGAACTTAATCCCATCATTGAAAAGATGATGCTTGTTTTGTTTCCTGTAGAAAATGGCCTTCCTGTCATACAAGTATGGACTTCCCAAAACCATCCCGCAAATGTTAAGTGGAACCACGTCCAACTCTACCTCATCAATGAAACTGGATGTGATCACAAACTGTAACTTGCATTGCTTAGTTACCTATACCTAATCATTATCACATATCCATTCCAAAGGATATGGTCTCAGATGGGGCCTAGTTTCCAATCCCAAATTATGAACAACTTGATCTAAATTAAGATTTACTTGTGATCTATTATCAACAAGTGTATCAATCTTAGTGTGCTTTGAGATAACTCTTAAATGAAACAAGTCATTTCTTTGCCTTCCATCAGGGATTACTTTAAACTTTTCATAAGAAGTACATGAACCAAAACTTGCAAAAAAACATTTACCTTTGATTCTCATAGCTGTAACCTTGGTTTCATCCTTAGAATCTTATCCAAGATCCCGAACTATGGTCGTGGTATGCTATTTACCCTTTCTAGGCTAAGCCCACTTCGGTTTCAATTCTGGATGCAACTTCCAACAATGCTTCTCATCATGTCCTTTATTCTCACAGTGAGAACATGTAGGATTCTTCTCTTCATCCTTCTTCACTGTACCTTCCTTCTTACACTTCCCTTTTTACTTCGATTGCTTCTCGAAGTTATGTGGATTTCCTTTGATTTTACTACCATTTCTCTTGGCCTTCTTTCGATCCTCATACATTTCTTCTACTATGGATTTCATTTCCATGAACGTGGAAAATAATGCCTGTTTAGTATCGAAAGGATTTGGATTAGAAGAATCCCTATCTTTTGTTGAAGCCATTTCTTTCTTTTGAAATGCACGCCTCGAACCAATCTCAGGAATGTACTCTTCAAATGATCCTTCACCAAGCTTGAGTCTGGACCTCGTAAGCATTCACTTGAAAATAAACATCAAACCTTTCTCTGATACCACGTGATATGAAAATACCAAATGAGTTCTAATACCAACTTGATCCAAAATATTAACAAACTTTGATACCAATTCAACCCGAAAATCCTTAGATGTCAATTAGTTCATAAATACACATAAACATCCGACTAGATTTGAGAAATTGAAGGTTGAATTGACTATTTGCAAAATATCATGTGAATGTCTTAATTATCCATAAAATTCATTAACTGATAAATATAACTTGCGGAAATAATGAGAGCCAAAATAGAGAGAAATAGACCGGTTTTATTAATTCTCAAAATGCCAAAATTACAATGCCAACTTTGATGTCAATATTCAATTTTTCTGCTCAATCCCAAAAATAGAGGACATTGCTGAATTCCTCACGAAATTATGAGAAAAATGAGTATAAACTTGACTATGTTTTGAACCAGTGCCGAAAAAGCCCCTTTTTGAATGCATAACGAGACTATGGGTCTCATACATGACAAATTGGACTAATACTTTTCATACAAATCATTTTTACACAAAATAGACATCACCATCATATTCCTCTCAAAATTATGAGAAAAATGAGTATAAACACCCTATACTTCCCTCAAAGAACTATATGGCACACAAAATGAGACACACACAAAAGAGGGACACCTCTTGCATGCAAAAAGAGATAAAATTATGAACTTGACACAAAATTATATGCAAGCCCTTTCTTTTCCATATATTTCCATGTTGTATGCAGGCCAGGCACTGAGTTTATATAGGCCAAAGTCGGCATAACCGAGCCCCTTTATTCTCGAGTTGTTTTAACCAAAATTAAATACAATATTTAATGTTAGTTATAACAAATAGCACATGTGGTGCACTGGTAAGGGATTATTTCCTAAGTCGTTGGAATATGCTACCGATATTCCCCCATAGTTCATGGGTTTGATTCCCATCCAAGCCAATGAATTTTATTCTACCTTAGCCATTATTGGCCAATCGGAGAGTGCCACGTGGCACTCTTTGATTGGTCCACATGTTGCATGCGCCAACACTTTTCCATGTCACCTGCCACCTGTACCTATACGGATCTGCCACTTGGTTTCCAACTGTACCTGCCACGCCATCATATAGATTCCATATCATCCATACAGATGACACGTGGCACTTTTTTATTGGACCACATGGACCCCCAAAAATGCCATTTATGGTTGACACATGGCAGCCTATCATGCATCCATGATGATGTCGACCTCCTGGTCTAGGATCGTTCATTGCACTGAGTTGAAGCGACTCCTAGGATTCCTCCTTGGAACCCAAAACTCTATCATAGGTCCTTCTTTCTCTAGCGCAGGTGGTGTGGCACCCACATACCCTCTCCTTAGCATTCTCCAAGTCTTAACGCTAATGACGCTAGCTCTCTGTACTAGAATCCCTCCTTGGTGTGACCCCAGACTATGACTGTGGGTCATCTCTCTTCGCAATCCTGCGCTTCAAGACTTTCATGAGCGACTTGCTCCTCTTTCCCGATTTCTGAATTGACGAACTCTTCAGGACCAGATCTACGGTCCACGTTCCTCTTGCGATCACCAACTGTGATCAATTCGCGAGTTCGGACTTCGTGAATCCTCCCTTCTCCTAGATCCTCGGGTATTCTCTCTTTGACTTATCCTGAACTACGTGGATCTCTACCACATGCCCTCTATATCCAACGATCAGAATTACTTCGTGCCTCTTGATTTCACAACGACCTCTATCTGCTCTTGGCATACTTTCCGAAGTTCCTTCTCCTGAACCTCTTCATCTTCTAACACCTGTCTCCTCCTCGACGATGATTTTACTGTCTTCGGGACTTCGACAGGTTCCTGACTCCTTTGCACACTTAGTGCAAATTTACCTTTCGATACTTAGGTTGTTCTCGAACTTCTTCTACACTCCTTGCAGAACTTTGCGTAGACTCTTCTACAATTTTGCTCGGATTGAAAACCTTCAAAACTCATTGTTCCTTTGTGAACTTTCCCATGCCCTCCTGGCAAGTCTTGCTCTTCCTCCTGAGGTTGTAAGATGGAATTACAATATCTCGGGCATACTCCTTGCTCTTGGCTAGGCTGTTCGATGACCTCTCCCTTTGCTTTCCTGAAGGGTTTAAGGCATCTCCTTTCCTTTGTCGATGCACTCTTGCAAAGCGTTCCTTCCTCAGAATGTTAAGTAATTCTGGGATTCTCTTAAGGGTTCCAACACTTTCAACTATGTTGTCCTTGTGCACACTTGGGCCAACTCAATGCCCTCCTGAAAGAGTGTTTCAAAGTGTTCAGTAACTCTGAACTGTGCCTCCTCCCACACAGTCTTTCTTTCCATGGTACTTAAACACCTTGAAATTTCTACCTGAGTCCGTGAATTAATCTAGTATTCCCTCCTAGAAGTTTCTCTTCTGACTCCACTGAATTTAGACACGCACTCCTTGCGTCAGCTTACAGAGTTTCCACCCTCTGTCGCGCACTCCTTGCACTTAGCCTAGAGAACCAGACTTAACTCAACACACTCACGGATAGAAAACTGTATCTCTATCCCTGCAGACGATTTCTAACATTCATCTACAATTCAAATGCATGTAAATGATATTCATAATGCAACATCCATTACACAGAAATTTAAAACAGGAAATACTATCATTTCTATTAATGGTGGAACATCAAATTACAATAGTGGAGTCTGAGCTACAAATGAGTCTCAGCTCTCTGTATTTCTCTCCCTATCCTCTATGCACCTGCCTCTTGGCTAACTCTTCATTAGCTAACTTACAACCAACAACCATTACTTGGAAACAATACAACAATTTATACAAGAGGGTCTCAACGAGCTTCCCTCGCAAGCTAAACTAGTGGTGTCAAATCACCATTCAAAATGCCTGTCGAAAGGGAAAATTACAATGATGGATATATGTTCCAAATCGGATGCAGATCCCTTCTTCCATCAACCACTTAATGGCGACCTTATCTCCAGCTTGTGCAAATTCACAATTCACTCATCCAACTTGTCATCAATAAATGATTGGATCACGCTTTGGATTCTCGAGGCAAAATGAAAGGGCGACGTCTCCCCCTTTCTTGAATGCGCACCACGCGAATTAGTTTACTGGCACGTGCTGAGGTGGAGCGATGCTCCTGCATCATACTCTACGGCTAAAAAAATCATGAGCTCCTACTCATGAGCTTTCCATCGTGGTTGAAATCCTCCTGGATCCCAAACTTTCTCTTGGATCTGTATCTCAGCTCCTTTGCTTCGTTGTTGCTTCTCTTGCATCATCCCCACTGCTCGTGCAATTTTCCTTTCATCCAGCTTCGTCATGTTGACCGCTTCCTCTGCCGATTCCAACATCAACTTCCTCATCTCCTCAACCACGTCGTCCAGCTGTTCCATCGGCTGGCTCTTCTGTTGCAGACTAGCTCACTGCACTTCTTCCTTTTCTCTAGGCAAATCAAACTAATCTCCCAAGTTATCTCCTTCATCTCTCGTGGCCTTAGCTTTCCAATATGCTACATCCTTCACTTCTGCAATCTCACCACTAAACTTTTGTTCAACTACTCCTCTGACAGATTGCTCCCTGTTAGTTTCTTGGATGCTTCTATTCCAACTTCCCCTAGCTGTTCTGTATGCTGGCGTGTCTCCTCTGGCATGGCTATCTCTTGGCAGCCACCTTCTGGTTCTGGATTGTCTAGCCAATCCTCCAGTGCCTTTAACTCTAACTCCCAATGAGTGAGTAACTCAATAGGGCATTCTTCTGTTGGGATAGATTTTAGTATATGTTCCTCCTCCTTCACGACAATCTCATCTTGTTGTCCTTCTGTTGCCTCTGCAACTTCTATGCTAGCCTCTTCTCGAATTCTTGGTAGGAATATCTCGACTCCTCCAATGATCATAACAATCCTCTGATCCTTTTTCTCGACGACAAAAGTTTTCAAATTCTCATCATCTTCATCCACACGACTCACAATCCCGCGTGAGTCTTCATCTGAGCGAGGTCTTTCTTCTGCCTCCTCTTCATTTGTCAACTCCCTCTACTGACATGAACACTCAATTGAGCTCATCTCTTCCCCCTTGCCCATTTGGCAATCTAGGATGTCTCCTCTTCCCACCTGATAGTCTATGAGATCCACTGACCTCTTCACATTGACCACCTGGCAACCTACGAGACCGTTGCCAGATATCTTTCCCTTATGACCGATGGATTCATCCTACCTCAACCACCTTTTTAACATATGTTGTTTCCCTCTGGCCGACAAATTCTGAACATGCCACTCAACTTCTCTCTTCAAGGGCCATTCATACCTCCAGCATACCCTTGCCTCCTGCTGCCTCTTGAATGCTAGCGTCTCCATCTAGGCTCGGATTTCACTGAGCTCCTTGTCTATATCCACCTTGCTTTTCACCTTATAGTTTGATCCTCGACCAAACTAATGGCCTTTAGTAGCCATCGTCACCTTCTACTTGCTCTCCTGGAAAGTCTGTTGTTCACCCTACAACTGAGAGCATCTCTAGCTTCTCCTTCGCCTGAAATCTATAGACAAAAACTCGCTCTGATACCAATCTAACGACGTCGACCTCCCGATCTAGGATCGTTCATTGCACTAAGTTGAAGCGACTCCTTAGATTCCTCCTTGGAACTTGAAACTCTATCACAGGTCCTTCTTTCTCTAGCGCAGGTGGTGTGGCACCTACAGACCCTCTCCTTAGCGCTCTCCAAGTATTAACGCTAACAACGCTAGCTCTCTGTACTAGACTCCCTCCTTGGTGTGACCACAGACTATGACTGTGGGTCAACTCTCTTCGCGATCCCACACTTTGGGACTTTCGTGAGAAGCTTTCTCCTCTTTCCCGATTTTCAAACGACAAACTCTTCAGGACTAGATCTACGGTCCACGTTCCTCTCACGATCAATGACTGTGATAAATTCACGAGTTCGGACTTCAGAAGTCCTCCCTTCTCCTAGCTGCTCGGGTATTCTCTCTTCAACTTATCCCAAACTGTGTGGATCTCTACCACGTGCCCTCTGGATCCAACGATCTAGAATTATTTCGTGCCTCCCGACTTTGCGACGACCTCTATCTAATCTTGGCAGAATTTTCGAAGTTCCTTCTCCCAAACCTCTTCATCTTCTGATACCTGTCTCCTCCTCGTTGATGATTTTATTGTCTTCGAGACTTCAACAAGTTCCCTACTCCTTTTCACACTTATCTCAAATTTACCTTTCGATACTTAGGCTGTTCTCAAACTTCTTCTGCACTCCTTGCAGAACTCTACGCAGACTCTTCTGTGATTTTGCTCGGCTTGAAAACCTTCAAACCTCACCGTTCCTTTGTGAACTTTCCCACGCCCTCCTAGCAAGTCTCTCTCTTCCTCCTAAGATTGTAATATGGACTTACAGTATCTCAGGCATACTCCTTGCACTTGGCTAGGCTGTTCAACGACCTCTCCCTTCGCTTTCTTGAAGGGTTTAAGGCATCTCCTTTCCTTTGTCGATGCACTCTTGCAAAGCCTTCCTTCCTCAGAATGGTTAGTAATTCTGGGATTTTCTTAAGGGTTCCAACACTTTCAACTATGTTGTCCTTGTGCACACTTGCACCAACTTGATGCCCTCTTGGAAAAGTGTTTCATAGTGTTCAATAACTCTGAACTGTGCCTCCTCCTACATAGTCTTTCTTTCCAAGGTACTTAACCACCTTGAAATTTCTCCCTGAGTTTGTGAATTAATCTGGTATGCCCTCCTGGTAGTTTCACTTCTGACTCCACAAAGTTCAGACACACACTCCTTGCGTCGACTTACAGATTTTCTACCCTCTGTCGTGCACTCCTTGCACTTATCGTAGAGAACCAGACTTAACTCAACACACTCACGGATAGAAAAATGTATCTCTATCCCTGCAGACGATTTCTAACATTCATCTACAATTCAAATGCATGTAAATGACATTCATAATTCAACATCCATTACATGAAAATTTAAAATAGGAAAGACTGTCATTTCTATTAATGGTGGAACGTCAAATTACAATAGTGGAGTCTGAGCTACAACTGGGTCTCGACTCTCTATATTTCTCTCCCTATCCTCTATGCACCTGCCTCTTGGCTAACTCTTCCTTAGCTAACTTACAACCAACAACCATTACTTGGAAACAATACAACAATTTATAAAAGAGGGGCTCAACGAGCTCCCCTCGCAAGCTAAACTAGTGGTGTCAAATCACCATTCAAAATGCCTGTCAAAAGGGAAAATTAAAATGATGGAAATATGCTCCAAATCTGATGCAGATCCCTTCTGTCGTCAACCACTTAATGGAGACCTTATCTCCATCTTGTGTGAATGCACAATTATCTCATCCATCTTGTCATCAATAAATGCCTAGATCACGCTTTGGATTCTCGAGGAAAAATGAAAGGGCGATGTCTCCCCCTTTATTGAATGCGCATCACGCAAATTAGTGGACTGGCGCGTGATGAGGTGGAGCGATGCTCCTTCATCAATCCACGTTAGCATGAGGACATTTTTCAGTTGTACAACCAATATAGACAATCCACATGGAATCCTGTGGGCTTTCCACGTGGCACCCATGCTGACTTTTGCCCTGGTTTGACCAAACTTTGATTAGCCATAACGTTTGCATACGAACTCCATTTGAGGCAATTTTTGTGATGTTAGAAAGTTATCGCCAAGCTCTACGCAATGAATTTATTTTCAAAAGAATTTGATACGATCAATTTTTGAGCATTTTGGATCTTCTTGAACCTCTTTTGAGCATTATGGATCCTCCTGGATAAATACTATAACACCCCATGGGGGATGGGAAACCAAGAGGCTTTCTTGGGAATGATTTTTTACCTAATGAAATATTAGAAAAGAGGAAACTTACATTGAGTGAGGGGCATATATTCTTGATGATCGTCGTCTCTATAAAGATAATTTTTTTGGATTTGTGATTCGATGGGAGTGACCTAATGATTTCTTATATATTTGTTTGAGTGGGTTATGCAGAGGAGGATATTGGTGTACCTAATTTGAGTGGGGTACTAATTCCCATTGATGAGCTTGGAAATTGATTTTGGGCCCTTGTTATTTTTTGGGTGAATTAGTCACATGGGTGAGCAATCTTCAATCGGTTAAGTGATAATGTAGGCAACTAACACCACAAACAATGGATTAAATGGTTAATGAACCAAAACAAATGCAAAATATGAGGAATTACATGAGAATAGATGCATAAATAACAAGGTGCAAGAATTGATTAAGAAAACAAGAAATAGTTACCAACATACAAGGTGTTTGATTGATAACATCGTAGAGGCGATGAGAGTAAAAGTGATCTCCCCTTCTCCTCCTTGGGAGGGCTCTTTTCATTCCCAATAGAGTCTCTCCTCTCTTTCTGATACAAGTGATGTGGCATGAAATAGTACACAAAGCTCTCAAGTGACGAGAAGTCCTATGCACAATGAAGTATAAAATATGGTATGACGAGTAAGGTCATGAGAAATGAAGATGCTCAAAAATTAATTGGCTAGCATAACCTTGCACTAGTTTTCCACTGTTGAATGCATACTCATAGTGTTCTTAAATAGATTCCCTCCAAGCCTTTAAATAACTAGTTTTGAGTGTGAAATGAAGTTCTTGTAGGTGGTGGAGTGTTCTTGAAGTTATATTTTCTAGATTTGAGGAGTCAACTTTTGAATTTGCATGATAGGAACTACAAGCGTTCCCATGAATGTTGATTTCATTTGATTCGATCATATTTTGAGTGCAGTTGTTCCATCGCGCTGATCACACTAATTTCCATTTTTTAAGCTATGCTGATGTGCGCTATTCACACAAAATTTATTTTGGAAATTCGCGCTAAAGTGCACTAATAGCACATATTTTCTTTTGGAAAGTTGAGTTGAGTTACTGAAACTTACTTTCCATAGTTTCTTGCTTTGTTGAGTGAGTTCTATAAATACCGTGAATAGAAATTTTGGTGTATTGAACTGATGATGTCTCCAATGATCACCTATATTGCTTGGTGAGCTATTTTTAGGTGATAATAGATGCACCCTAATGTGTGAGGTTAGGAGAAATCATATAGCTGAAATACATCATTGTTTATTTTGTTGTGTGTCCTGTTACTTGTATGGAGAGAGAGAAAGAGTTTTTAAGGAATAAGAATGGTCTTTCAAAGGAAGAGGGGGAGAACCACCTGCAAAAACATTATCTTACTACAAAAAAAACATTTTTATACAATTGAGGCTAGCATTCCCCATGCTCATGTATTAACTAGAAGAAATTTATAATAATACACATGCATCTTTGGGATGCTGTTGTAACTGAAAGCTTGATGGAGTAGTTATCTACAGTTCTCATGGGGGCGTCGATAATGAAAAATGACGGTTTTGGAATGAGACATTACTCTGAAACCCGAAGTGAACATTTGTGATGGGTATTCATGACTCAAAAGGCTTTAATGGCCTATCAAGTTTAGAGGTATTCAGATGGTATTGAAAACTGCAACTATCGCAAAGTAAGACCCACCCTGCCATGAAGAGGTGTTGATGTCAAAAATCATGGGGGTCAACGAAAACAGAGAGAAATGATGACTTTATCTATCTCGTCCAAGGATCATCATTTGCATGGTACTGAGAACCAAGATACTGCACTATTCCTGGAAACTGATGCTGAGGTCAACAAGAATGGAGCCACAACTGCAGGGGGTTGAGTGCTCCTTGAAATCAACTGATGAATATGGTATTAGGTACCGACTTGTAAGAGTGATGATTGTATGGTAAAGGAAAATGAGTTCAATAGGAGATGGGATCAATACTTCCCTTGGTTGGAGCATAAGCAACAATTGGAAGTTGTGGTAGTCGAATATTCAATGGGAAAAAAGTGGTCTAAGGTAAGGGGGATAGTCATGTACCAACCATGTGTTGTCGAATTGTAGCCGAGGGTGATGAGGCTACAAATATGGTGATTTATGGATTACAACTCAGGGATCTTGACAGAGGTTTCTATGATACTTGAGTTTTGTCCAATGAAATGGGTATTTGCAGATAAAGTAACATAGTATGAATGCCCCAACCAAGGGAAACAAGGGCTGCAACCAAGTACAAAAATGGTGCCATCGGATATGATGACCTAAGTCTATCTGATTTCTATAAATTAAAAGGAATTTTATACCATCCAAAAATAAATTAAAAATAATAGCTTTGGTTGAATGCACATGCATAGAAATGGGTGCCCTAGTGAAATGATGGCTTGGCCTTGTGGATTCACAAGTGTTCAATAAAAAATAAAGGGTGAGGGCCCCATGGGTTGGTTTATGTGTTAGGTGAGTGGATTATGGATTGATTTGCATACGAGAAACTGATCTTGGAGGAGATGAGGGGATGATGAATATGCGAAGTTGCATTCAACATAATCAACCAAAAATTTGTGAAAATGTGGGAGTCCATGGGTGAATAGTCCAATAATATCGTAAGGATAACTATGAGGTTTATTATCATAAATGTGAAGATCATGGATCATGGCTCATCCGGGCATGACCTCTTCTACATGTGGCCTTGAGGTTCCCTGAGCTTCCTTGTGGCAAAAACACTTGTAAAAGTCCTCAAATGGATTTGAAACCTATCCCAATGTGTTCAGAGCATAATAATTAGCCAAAAATGATTATTCAATCACATAAAATAGACATAGGCTCATTTGAGCATGACCTCAATCAATGAGGGCTTCAAGCTCCCTGGAGCTCTCTGAAACTTCAATGGTGAAAAAACTGCAAAAGAAGTCTTCAAATGGCTTTGAAAACAGTACCAATGGATTCATAATGTCCAAAAACCCCTAGCTGGGCTTTTTCGGCATGACCTCTTCTACATGTGGCCTTGAGGTTCCCTGAGTTTCCTTGTGGCAAAAACACTTGTAAAAGTCCTCAAATGGATCTGAAACCTATCCCAATGTGTTCAGAGCATAATAATTAGCCAAAAATGATTATTCAATCACAGAAAATAGACATAGGCTCATCTGAGCATGACCTCAATCAATGAGGGATTTAAGCTCCCTAAAGCTCTCTGAAACTTCAATGGTGAAAAAACTGCAAAAGAAGTCTTCAAATGGCTTTGAAAACAATACCAATGGATTCATAACGTCCAAAAACCCCTAGCTGGGCTTTTTCGGCACCTCATTTGGTCAAAAAATGAAGAAGATAGGCCTCTTGCCATTTTCTTCCTTCAAGTTTGCTGTCTCTGGTTCACCAAAACGCACCTCTGTGTGGCCAACCTAGCTCATGCGCTCCAAATCGTGCTAAAACCTAGCACACGTGTGTAACCATAAAAATAGTCAAATTGTCGAACCGTTAATGGAATTAGGCCCCCAAACCGCATAGGCCGTGGTCACAAGGGTCACCATGTAACCTCGTGCAAATACAAAAAAGAGCCAACTTTTAAAACCAACAGTTAAGTGACATGTGTCGACGTATGGCTGTATAACCATTTTAAACAAACCAATTCCCACGCGTTTGTATAGGGGTCGGGTCATATGCATTGGCGCCCGAAACCGAGGGCTGAACTCCAATGAAATATGTGCGTGCCTCCATGTATATATCGGGTCATATGGTAAACAATACAACCATGGGCTGGGGCTAAGCCCCAGCCCGACCCTGCTCCAAACTAAACATTAATCAAATTCAAAGAAATACAAAACCATTCATATAACAAGAAACATGGTGTGGTACGTTGGCAATGCGGACTTTGTAAAGACTTGGACCGGTGGGGAGGTCACGGGGTCAAGTCCGGTGGACTCCATAAACTTTTAACCAAACAACCCAATAACAGGGTGCCACGTGGTAGCCAATGAATGGGCCACACGACACCAAACTACTTGACCATAATATGCCACGTGTCACAAATTGATTCGTCCAAACTACCAACTCAGCACATGCCATGTGTCGTACGGCCCTGCCAATTCAACCCTGCCATGTCATCGTACGAACATGCCATGTCAACATCTGTACGAACTATACGGACTGTACAGTCAGCATAATTTTTTTTACCTATTTGACGATTCGAACAGATCGTGATATCTCTCTCATCCGACGTACGTTTGAACCCAAACGAGTTGATTTGGGTTCGTGACGATGAGGGCTACACACTCGTTTGTTTTGAGGCACTTTCGAGAACTTTGATTTTTCAGCTAAATTTTGACCCCTGGTCCAGATTTTGATCACGCCTTCCCATTGAAAGGATTTTGGACCCACAAAAGATTATGATTATCTATCTGAGCTTCAATACTCTTCTGCTTTCAAGTTCTATCAATTGATTCTACTTGAAAAGTCTTTTCGACAATCACTTGGATACTTTGACATGCCTTGCACTACAACTGACTATGTCCTTCAACCACTGTTCTCTAGCTGCTGCTGACCCACT